>PVKV010003874.1:0-136966 GCA_004027835.1 Alouatta palliata | reverse complement strand
CAAGCAATTCTCCTGCCTCAGCCTCCCGAGCAGCTGGGACTACAGGCACGTGCCACCATGCCCAGCTAATTTTTGTATTTTTAGTAGAGACGGGGTTTCACCATATTGACCAGGATGGTCTCGATCTCTTGACCTCGTGATCCACCCGCCTCGGCCTCCCAAAGTGCTGGGATTACAGGCGTGAGCCACCGCGCCCGGCCTTCAACTTTTTATTTAATATATAATATCTGGGGAGTCTGTATTAAGTGGTTCTTTGTGTTTAGTTTTTGATACAATTGTATACCTCACAAGAATTTTGTGACTTAGATGAAGCAGGTATACATGAGGAAAGTGAAGCTCAAATAAATTGTATTCTTTCTCAAGGTTAAGAACTTTAGGACAGTTCTGGGATCAGAATGTAGGTCTCTGGAATCATTGCTTATTTTTCTTTCTGTTACACCATGCTGTGTTAGATATTTACTATATATAAGGAGATAGATGCCAAATTGAGTACTATGTTTTCCTTGCACGAAGAGATGTGTTTGTGTTTAATGTGAGATTATTTAAACAGTGTCACTACTTGAAATTCTACCTGGGCAGAAGGCTTTGAAGCACTTTTATTCAGTGTACTTTTTCTTTTTTGTTGTGGTATAATATGTAGAATGTTTTAACGTTTGGCCTGTTTTTTGATTGCCAATCGAATTAACCAGTGTTAACAATTGACTGAGTTCCAATAGAAGTAACCAGTGTTAACAGTTGACTAAGTTCTAATAGAACTAACCAGTGTTAACAGCTGCATTAACATTCTCCCATGCCCTTCCTGACACTGATAGAAACATAGGTTTATATTTACATGTTTTTTTCCTAATTTGATATATGTTAATGTCTATTATTCTTAATTTTTTCCAGATATTCACATTTTTTCTGGTTCTCCTCCACTACAAACCATGTAGTAACTTTCTTTGTACATATATCTTTAATACCAGAGTGGGGCACTTCAGAGATATTTGCTGAATGGAGCAAACTGAGGCACAGAATGGCATGAACGCCCAGTGATATTGTTAGTTTACCCAACTGGTTTTTCTTTTTTAACCACGTTTTTTTTTAAGTAGGTAGTCTAAAGGCTTCTCTAGCTTTTGCTTGAAAATAATCTGAAAAATCAGAAAGTGCCCAGACTTTGGAACCTGATGTCGGTTTTAATTAGTTTTCTGGTACATACTAGCTGTAGCGAATGAATACAGGCAAGTTGATTAATATCCAAAACTCTTGCATTAAATTCTTACCTTGCAGAGATTAGAGAAAATACGTTTAAAGCACTTTACGTAGAGGACATAAAATACTTTGGTAAATATGGTTGTTTTTTGGACTGTGATCAATACTAATAGTTGGTGGACCCTTAACGTGTGCCAGGCACCGAATTAAATGTACCTACTACATTATCTCATTAATTCCTCAGAACAGCTCTATGAGTGTGAGGAATGGAGAGGTTCCATGGTTATATTGCTGTTAAATGTAGGAGCCAAGATTCAAACTCTGGCAGCTCTTAACCTTTGGAGGCCAAGCTCTTAACCACTACATGATTACTGCAGTACACTAGAGCACACTTTCTCAACCTTGGCACTGTTGATATTTTGGGCCAGGTATTCCTTTGTTTCAGAGGTTGTCCTGTGCAATGTAGGGTATCTATCAGCATCCTTGGCCTCTACCCAATCATGCTAGTAGCAACCCCCTTACCCTTCACCACGGTGACAATAATGACAATAAAAAAGTCTATCATTGCCAAATGTTCCCTGAGAGGCAAAATCACCCTAGTTGAGAACCACTGTCCTAGAAGAATATTTGGGAGGGGAGAAGGAGATGTGATTCTGAAGTAGTTGAAAATATACAGTTGGAATTTAGGATAAGGATCAGAACTAAAGATGTGATTTTAAAGTTACTGTTAAGTGGTAATTATTTAGTTTCTCAGAAAAAAAACGTGTACAGTAAGGAAACAAAAATACAGGACTAAAGGCAGAGCTGGAGAAATAGAACAGTTGAGTGAAAGGAGTGGATACAGGAGCCAGAGATTGAGAGAGACAGAAGGAACAGTCACAGAGTGGTGATTCAATGAAAATATTGAAACTCTTTAAATTATAAATATACTACCATTGTAAATAATTGGAATCTATTAAAGGAAGTAATGAGATTTGACTGTGAGCTTTATTAGTTTTACCATTTTATTTTGTCATGTCTTGCATTTCCTTTAGTTAATATTTTATTAACAATTGAAGGAAAAAATGAATTATTCTATTTTCTAAAGAAAATAATTTATTATTTCAGGTTGCCGAGGAGCCCAAGTTGAAGAAATATGGAGTTTAGAGCCTGAGAATTTCGAAAAATTAAAGTAAGTTTAATTTTAGTTGTGTTAGTAATATGTTTATACTTTAGCAAACTTAAAGGATATTCACATTTTTTTGTTTATTTTACTTGGATTACTCTAGGCTGAATACATTATGTCCTTTAAGTCTCTTCAATCCTGCGAGATAGATATTATTATTCTCATTTTATAAACAATAACCTGAGGCAGATAGGTAATCTGCAAGGGAGTCAAACCGAAGTCTCTGTAATTCCATATCCACAAAGTACTGGTTGGTTGATTTTACAAAATTCACTTATATATCAATAGTGTTAGAACATGGGACACATTTTAACATAAAAAGCAAGAATAATAGGTCAATGTACAAAGGCATATTTAATAGATAATATATATTTATAGTAATCCAGAACTTGCCTATACGCCACCATCACACTGCTTTTGGGAAAGTTGTAGTTCAAGTTTCAAATGTTGATGCCAGAAACAACTTTTCTCCTTCCCTCATCTTTCTGGCCAGAATCACCTCTCTGAGCTTCTCCTTTCCCCTGACCACCATGCCCTCAGATATTGACCCCGCGTCTTCAAATGGAGGGCTAGAGGAGATTTCACTGGTGGGAGACTTGGAGTCTTGAAATGGGGTCAAGGAATAATCTCAAAAGGGAAAACAGGGACTTAGGGATACGCCAGCTGCTGTTAGTAGTAAGAAGGAGATACGTAGTTTGCTTCTTCACACCTTCCTCTTTCTGGTAAAAAGAGCAGTCACTTTAGATGAAATGAGATCATTTGTGGCTAAGATCAGGGAAGGTTTATTAAAAATGCATCATTTGAACTGTCTTTAAAAAGATAGGAGCCAGGTATGGTGTCATATGCCTGTAGTTGTAGCTACTCCGGCAACATAGTGAGACCCTGTGTCTAAAATAAAATAACGTTGAATCAAATAAAAGGATAGGAAGGTTTGTTTTATTTTTTTGAAACAGAGTCTCACTCTGTTGCCTAGGCTGCAGTGCTGTGGTGCGATGTTGGCTCACTGCAACCTCTGCCTCTCGGGTTCAAGTGATTCTTCTGCTTCAGCCTCCCAGGTAGCTGGGATGACAGGCACAGATCGCCATGCCTGTCCAATTTTTTGTTTTGTTTTGTTTTTGTTTTTTTAGTAGAGCCATGGTTTCACTATGTTGTCCAGGCTGGTCTCGAACTCCTGGCCTCAAGTAATCTGCCTGCCTTGGCCTCCCAAAGTGCTGGAATTACAGATGTGAGCCACCATGCCCAGCCCTGAGGATAGGAAACGTTTTTTTGTGAAATGGGAAGCAGTTGTGATTGATAGACTAGAAGGAATTTTAAAGTAGTGATTTAATATTTTGTGCTCAAAAACAGTTCCTTACGAAAGTGGATGATTTCATTATGTATGAGATGATAGCATCCATTCATATTGCAATATGAGGATTGTTCATGAATCCAATAATATATTAAGGTTACTTCCTATATTTAATACAGGTAATATATGCTATCAGCCATTTATCTGTAAGCATCTTACATGAGCTTTATTTATATATTTTGGAGTTCAGCCAGCTTCTAGTTTTGCTATGTTCTTATTTTTTAAGTGAGGTGATATCAGGTAGAAATGAATAGTCTGCAGATTTGAGAATAAACCTTTCACTATAATTTTATTTTAACTGATAAAATCTTAAGTTGTATTAACGTCTTCTAAGGCTACAGTCTAGTGACTATGAGTGGCAATAGCGATCTTTTAAACATTTCTCAGATTTAATTAATTTACATCATTTGCATTCTATTTGTTAAATAACTGACTAAAGTGTATTATAAAAGAAGCAGGTTTGATGTCACTAATTTGTATTTTATTTTGTAGGCCAGTTCATGGGTTAATTTTTCTTTTCAAGTGGCAGCCAGGAGAAGAACCAGCAGGCTCTGTGGTTCAGGACTCCCGACTTGACACGATATTTTTTGCTAAGCAGGTATGGTCCTTGGATACTCTGAAAAGTCTCAAGAGCAACCCTTTTTATAAACAGGACTCTAGTCTACTATTATTTGCTTCTAGTGTAGTAGTCCTCAAACCCTTACACTCTTAGAAATTATTGACATTCCCACTTACACTCTTAAAAGTTACTGACAGCCTGAAAGATCTTTTGTTTCTGGGATTATCTATCAATATTTGCCCTATTAGACATTAAAACTGAAACATTTAATAATATTTAGGCCAGATGTGGTGGTTTATACCTGTAATCCCAGCACTTTGGGAGGCCGAGGCAGGAGGATCCCTTGAGCCCAGGAATTTTTTTTTTTTTTTTTTTGAGACAGTCTTGCTCTGTTGCCCAGCCTGGAGTGCAACAATGGTGGGAGGCTCACTGCAACCTCCACCTCCCAGGTTCAAGTGATTCTCCTGCCTCAGCCTCCCAAGTAGCTGGGATTACAGGCACTTGCTACCACACCCAGCTAATTTTTATATTTTTAGTAGAGGCAGAGTTTCACCATGTTGGCCAGGCTGCTCTTGAGCTCCTGACCTCCAATGATCTGCCTGCCTCAGGCTCCCAAAGTGCTGGGATTACAGGCATGAGCCACTGCGCCTGGCTGAGCCCAGGAATTTGACACTAGCCTGGGCAGCATGAGGAGACCTGGTTCTATAAAACAAAAACAAGGCTGGGCGTGGTGGCTTATGTCTGTAATTCCGAGCACTCTGGGAGGCTGAGGCAGGTAGATTATGAGGTTAAGAGATCTAGACCATTCTGGCCAACATGGTGAAACCCCGTCTCTACTAAAAATAGGATAATTAGCTGGGTGTAGTGGCAAGCACCTATAGTCCCAGCTACTCTGGAGACTGAGGAAGGAGAATTGCTTGAACCCAGGAGGCAGAGGTTGCAGTGAGCCGAGATGGCGCCACTGTACTCCAGCCTGGCGACAGAGTGAGACTCTGTCTCAAAACAAAACAAAACGAAAAAAGAAATTAGCTGACCATGGTGGTGGCGTGCCTGTGGTCCCAGCTACGGGGGAAACTTAGGTGGGAGGACTGCATGAACCCAGGCTATGAAGGCTGCAGTGAGATATGTTCGCACTGCTGTGTATTCCAGCCTGGGAGACAGAGCTTGACCCTGTCTCAAAAAAGTAAAAAGAAAAAAAGAATTATTGATAGGTTTAAAAGTAATAAATAATAAACTTGTTACATGTTAACATAAATAACATTTTTTAATGAAAAATAACTATAGTTACCAAAAAATTAGCTAGAAGATTGCGTTGTTTTACATTTTTGCAAATCTTTTGAATGTCTGCCTTAATGGCACAGCTGGATTCTCCTGTCTGCTTCTTCATTCAGTCTGTTGTGGTGTTTTTGTTTTGTTCTGCTTTGGGTTGAAATATATGAAAAAAGTTCAGTCTCACACATATGTGTAGTTGGAAAAGGAGAAGTATTATCTTTTTCAGGTAAATATGATATTTTTTGACAACATGTCAGAACTTTAAAAGCACTGCTTTCTTTCTCAAAGGTTAGTTGTAATGTGAAATTTGTACTTTGTTATGGTAAAATCCTTTGGATTATCTTGCCCTTCAATGAATCTTTTATTCCTGCATGATTTTGTAACATTACTGATTTATGAGTATCTTCTAAGTGTTGATGCGTTAGATATGATATCATCTAGCTTATCAGAGAAGTTACCCACAGCAAACCTTTTAAGCTTACAGTGGCAGATCTAAGTTTTACAAAATTCTAATTTTTAACTTTTCACTTGAAAATTGAAATTTTATCAACAACAACAAATACCATTAGGTGTTTGTTCACAAAGCAACAGGCTGATTTAACTCATTTTTAAGAAAATATCTGCCATATATCCTTGTCTGGAAAACCACATTTGTCTCTTATTTGTACTTTCAAGCAAAAATGATGTTCCAAGGAAAAAAGCTACCAATTTAGCTTACAACTCACTTGCCGGAGTACTTTCTTCAAGATAACCAGCATATCTCAGTATATGACAGTAGTTCTTTATTTGTACTTCCTATTTCATTCCACAGAATGTTAAAGACTTGTACTCCAAGGTCAAAATTTGGTCAAAATAACTTTTACTGCTTATCAAAGATAATTTTTAGTAAAATTTGCTTTTTGTTTTGTTTCTTTTTTTAAACTCTTATGTATGTCAGTGAAATAGTTTCATGCCACTGCCTAGATTCATGCTAAAATACTAGCAATTTTACACACTGTTGCTTTTGTGCCAGCAGGGCAGATGGAAAAGAAGAGGAAAAGGCAAAAACTGTCTTACAATTATAGTGGAAACCATTTTGAGCTCACAAACCCCTTGAAGAGGGTCTTAGAGATTCTTAGAGATCCTTAGATAATACCTTCATTGCATTGGTTTGAAAATTGCACTTATTTCTGAGACCCAAAAAGCTGCTTAGAATAATCTGATTAACCTTTAGAAAGGTGGGAAATAAAACTGTATTCTCATTACTGCCTTTGAGATAAAGCCTTTGCTACTCAGTAACTTGTTTTCCTTTTTCTTTTGTTTTACTGCTGCTTTCTATTTTCCTCTAACTTTTTTGAATTGAGCATTCTTACAGAACTTAGAACTTGCTTTTACTTTAAGGAAAATAGGAATTTTTAATTGTGTAGTTAAAAATGTATAATTTTTTAATAGCAGAACTTAACATTACAGAAATATAAATATAGTCATGAAAGTGAATATCCTTGTAATCCCACCCCCATTTCTACTAACCTTTTAGCAGTTTGACTTGTCCATTTAATCAACAAGTAGTCATTGAGCACCTACTTTGCCAGGCATTGTTTTAGATAGTAGGTATGTAATAGTTAACAAGAGAGGCATATTCAACAACTATAATAATATTATTAATGCAAGCAGTAAGCAATATTTGCTCTTGTTGTGTGCCAGATACTGTAATTTAGATATATTTAATCTTTGCAACAGCCCTGTCAGGTGGTTATCCTCATTTCACAGATGAAGAAATTGAGGCCTAGAAAAAGTATTTGCCTGAGATCACACAGATAATATGTAGTGGATCCAGAACTTAAGTTCAAGTATAAAACCCCGGTTTGTGATTCCGTAGGTCATACTTCCTTCCACATTATTTTATATTCATATGCTAACATATTTTCCTTACAATTTTGTTTGCTAAAATTGGATTCTTATGCAGAATATTTTGTTTTTTTTCACTTAGTAGTGAAAGTTTGACTTCGTTTCATTTCAGCACGCGTAATAAATATTAGTTAACATTTATTGAAGACTTACTAAGTACTTTTTTTAGTACTTTTATATATATTGAAAATTATATTTAAAATTTAAATATATATTATAAATTTATATATACATTTAGTAATTATTGCTTATATATTATATATATACATTCTTATGTTTAAATATATTTAATATTTAAAATTATTAATCTGATTCCCTACAACAGTTGTCTGGTTTGGTAGGTTCCTCCTCATTTTACCGATGTGGAAACAGAGTCCTAGAGAGGATAAGAAACTTGATCATGTTACGTAGCTCGTGAGTGGCAGAGCTGGGGTGCAAACCCAGGCACTGTGGCTCTGAAGTCTGTACTGTTAGCCTCATCACAGCACTGCCTCCTTTAGTGTTCTAGGTATAAATACCCTATAATTTAAGTACTTAATCTTTGGTAGTCAACATTTTGAGTTTCTAATTGCTTCTCTAAATAATCTGGTTGGGCACGGTGGCTCATGTTTGTAATCCTAGCACTTTGGAAGGCTGAGGTAGGAGGATTGCTTGATCCCAGGAGGTTGAAGCTTTAGTGAGCTATGGTCTTGCCACTGCTCTCCAGCCTGGACAGCAGAGCAAGACCTGTCTCAAAAACAAAACAAACAAAAAAACCAAATAGTCCATTTATTTAATATTTGTGTACTTATGTATCATTATACATATAGTAACTGTAATTTTAAATCCACAGTTGTTTGTGAATTTTAAGATCTAGGTAGTAGAGAAAAGCTAGGGGACAGATAAGTTTAGAAGTCTGACAAGGTGATTTTTCTCCCTTTTAAAAATGTTTTTGTTTTTTCAATGTTTGTAAGCATATATGCCACTATAAAAATTTGAACATTATACAGCAGATGCTGTAGAAAATAAAAGTGCATTATAATCTCTGCTTTAGATGTAACCATTGAAAACAATTTATATTTTTACAGATTTTTTTCCATGTGTATTGGTGTATATTTGTGTTAGGTTATTCTTGCATCGCTGTAAAGAAATACTTGAGACTGGATAATTTATAAAGAAAAGGTTTAATTGACCCACAGTTCTGCACTGCAGGCTTTATAGGAAGCCTGGTGCCTCTCTGCTCGGCTTCTTGGGAGGCCTCAGGAAGCTTTTACTAACGGTGGTAGGCAAAGCAGGAACAGACATCTCACATGGCTGAGCTGGAGTGAGAGAGAAAGAGAGAGTCGGGGACACACTTTTGAATGACCAGATTTTATGTAAACTCAGAGTAAGAGCTCACTTAACACTGAGGGGATGGATCAAGCCATTCATAAGGGATCTACCCCCATGATCCAAACACCTCCTACCCGGCCTCACCTCCAGCACTAGGGATTACATGTCAACATGAGGTTTGGTCAGGGACAAATTTACAACCTGTATCAGTATTTAATTGTGGTTTTTCTACACTAAACTGTAAACCTGAGAGTTATGGATTTCGTTTTTATATTCAGTCCCTGGGACATAGTGCGTATCCAATAAATGCAGATGAACTGAACTGTTCATCTCTAAGAATATTAAAGAGTGCTACAGTTTACTAACACTAAGATACTAGTGATGTGTGATTCATAGAGGCCTAGCTATTTTAAGGTATAAGACAGTACTCTATAAAGAGAGAGAAAAATGATAGTAGAATATGAATTTATAATTTCTGGAGTCTCTTGATGTTTTTTAGTTCTGTGTTACAGTTCTCTGTTCTGACATTTTATTTGTATTATTCCAGTTGTGTCTATGAAACTGTCATATTAGTGATTCCCCATAATATCATTATTTTGGTACTTTGTTTTGCTAACAGTTTGTGATAAATTGACAGGTCAGTAATTCCCGATTAATATCTGTCAGTCTTTTTAGTATATGCCTCCTATAAGCCTGTGCTAGGAGACATATTGCATAAATATGTAATAGTTGATTTTAGATTTCAAGGGCTTACTGTAATAATTTCCAATCCAGGATGTCTGGAGTATTTTCAGAAATTTAAAAAGTTTAGCTGGGCGCGGTGGCTCATGCCTGTAATCCCAGCACTTTGGGAGGCTCAGGCGGGCGGATCACGAGGTCAAGAGATCGAGACCATCCTGGCCAACATGGTGAAACCCCGTCTCTACTAAAAATACAAAAATTAGCTGGGCATGGTGGCACGTGCCTGTAGTCCCAGCTACTCGGGAGGCTGAGGCAGGAGAATTGCTTGAACCCGGGAGGCGGAGGTTGCAGTGAGCTGAGATTGCGCCACTGCACTCCAGCCTGGCGCCTGGCGACGGAGCGAGACTGTCTCAAAAAAAAAAAAAAAAAATTTAATGAAATCGTATTTATTTGTTAAGGGTATACTGATTAACTGAATGGCATTTATACTGGAATCACCTCCATATTAGAGAGGTAACACTGTCTATTTTGTGCTGATCATATATTCTAATTCAAGGGGGTTGTATATGTGTGTGTGTGTCTGTGTATCATTGATTAATCAAATACTGAGGAAAGAAATATATCCTAGTAATTGCAGTTTGTATATAAGGATCCAGAAATGAAATTTTGGTAGTTGTTCACCGCAAAATATTGTTGTCTTATTTCACTGATGAGAGAGCTGAGGTGTGATTTACTTGCTTAAAATCATGCTGTGGTGATACTGGATTTATGTGACTCCATCTGTTCAATCTTTCAGGAAAGAATGATTGAGTTTCTATAATGTGCCAGATACTGTGGTGCTTGGAGAATGAAAAAGTGCCGTGATTCCTGCCCTCAAATATGCTTAGTGTTTAGTGGAAGCAATTGGTATTAATCGATTAAATGTAAAATTGCAAGGATGATACGTGCTGAATGGTGTGAAATGATAACTGTATTACAAAGTTTAAGCACCGTCCACAAAACTGCCCTCACTTTGAACACCAACTGCAGAGTTTGGGACCCTCAAGACCACCCTCACTTGTGGCAGCATTGCAGCTTTGAACACCAACTGTAGCGTTTGGGATCCTCAAGACCACCCTCACTTGTGGCAGCATTGCAGCTTTGTGTTGGGTGGGGCCACAGATCATCCTCAGGTTCTGTAATTGGTTAGAAAGACTATAGACGTCACCGAAAACTGCTATACTCATGGTTATGAGTTATTACAATGACAGAATATAAATTAAAATTAGCCAAGGGAAGAGCCACATGGGGCAGAATCCAGGAAAGTTAACATGTGCAGAGCTTCTAGTTGTCTTCTACCGGTATTGTCACAGACAGTGCTCACTCTCCTGGCAATACTATGTGACAATATGCAGAGTATTTTCATCCAGGGAACTTCATCTGATTCTTGGTGTCCAAAGTTTTTACTTGGCCTTGGTCACATAGACCTGGTTGACTACCCATGTGGTTGACCTTAGTCTCCAGACCCACAGGAGGTTGAGCAGATTATCTTGACCCAATACCCCAACCTAAGTCACATTGTTAGGCTATCAGTGTGGCCCAAAGCTCCCAGGTAAACAAAGACACTCTTAGGCATGACTTTTCAAGGACTTGGAGATCATCTCCCAGGAACTAAGGACAAAGGCGAGACCTCTGTTTGGGAAAGGTTAATTTTTTTTTTTACTATATTCATAAAAATGGGACTTCACCTTGTCAGAGAGAAAGTCTCTCTGAGTAAGTGACAGTTCAGCTGAAACCTGAAGGTTAAGTAGGTATTAAGTAGGTATTAAGTAGGGAAGAGAAGTTCAGGGTCATTCCAGATAATTACAGCTTTATAGCAAAAGTGAATGAGACTACTAAAAGGTACTGGAAAAAGACCAATGTAGCTGAACTGTACAGAGCAAAGGGGAGATGTCGTGAGATATGAAGCAGAACAGGAAATATGTTAGCCAGAATTAGGTGCAGTCAGGCATATGCATAGAGAAATAATAGTTTACAAGAAGTAGATTTTTTTTTTTTTTTTAACATTCAAGAACTGTCAAGGTTGCAGGCTCTTTTGTTTTGCTCCTTTGTATATTTTTTCTATTCCGAAGGTTACTTCGTGGTCCAAGATGATTTCTAGAGCTTCAGCCATTCTTTCTCAATTCCATATTCAGAAGGAGGAAGGGGAAAGTACACTCCCTTCCCTTTTATAGAATTTGCCTGTGTCACATGCATATTTGTCTTTCGCCAAAACTCAGTTGTTTGAGTTAACAGTAGAGGACACTAAGAAAGTTGTCTTCATTCCAGGTGGTCATGGGCCTGGATCAGATTTATATTCTCTAGCCTACAAATGCAGGCAGAGTTCAGATCTTCCAGGACATTTTAGGCTATGATTGAGACTTTTGTCTGTATCTTTAGAGTAATAGTTTCTGAAGTGTTTTAAGAAGAGTGTCATGAACAGGTTTTCGTTTAGAAGAGGTCATTTTGGCTCCGGTGTTGGGAATGCGTTTGAGAAGCAGTGTAGGACATGAGTAGATGTCAGTTAGGATGTTTTTGCAGAAGTCTATTTGATAGTAAACAAAAAACTGGAAGTCGAGAGAGATGTGAATAGATTTGAATGATATTTAGAGATAAAGTATTAGCACCTTCAATGTGTAATAGATTAGATGTGAGGATGGAGGAGGAAGACATGATGCCTGTTTTTCTTTTTATCTTTTAAAAAAGCTGCTCTTAAGGTACCCAGAATGGAATTATAAGAATCCTTGGTTAATAACACATATGTATGATTGGTTTACTCATGCTCCCCTTGTATTTATTTGGTTATTTTAAGAAACAAAGTAAGTGCCTAAGAACCCACCACCCAAATAAACTTCAGCTGTTTATTGTCCCACTCATCATTCAACGCACTTCTCATCTTCCCTCTCTCCATCCAGTATAACCCTCATGTTGAATTCTGCTTATCTTTTTTTAATGTATTTTTTGTAATCCTGAAAAAGGTGTTTGTAAATAAAATTCCAACTTGATAAAAAGTATCATGCTCTATGTACATTTTGGGAGTTGTTTTTTTTTTTTTTTTGAGGCAGGGTCTTGCTCTATCACTCAGGCTGGAGTGCAATGGCATGGTCACAGGTCACTGCAGTCTCAACCTCCTGCCCCAGCCTCACAAGTGGCTCGGATTACAGATGCACGTGACCATGCCCAGCTAATTTTTTATATTTTTTGTAAAGACAGAATCTCATTATGTTACCCAGGCTGGTCTCCAGCTCCTACACTCAAATTCTCCCCTTTGCCCTCCCAGAGGGCTGGGATTACAGATGTGAACTATTATGTCTAGCCTACTTTTTTCACTTAATATCATATTGTTAAATTTCATCCATAAATTTATTATGATAGTTCATTTATTTTGCATGCTATATAATATCAGCTGCACAAACATGCTACAGTTTACTTACTCTTCTGTAGATTGTTCTTTGAGTTTTCAATCTGAGTTACTGTGAATTGTGTTGCTGTAAACATGTTTTTGTAAATGTGCAAGTTTCTCCCGGTATATACCTAGACGTAGAATGACTACTTCATCTCACATGTAAATGTGTGCAACTTTTGGAGGAAATATTAAAATGTTTTCTGAAGTAGATGTTCAAATTTGCACTACCACTAGCAATGTGTAAGAGTTGTTACAAAGCCACATATTCTAACACGTAGCATCACTAGGCTTTTAAATTTTTGCCAGCCAGTTGGTTCCAAAATGCTACTTCATTTTTGTCTTGGCTTATGCCTCCCTGATCACTAGTCATATTGAAATACTCTTTAGTGGCCATGTGAATTTCCTCTGTGAAATTCTTGTTTATGTTATTTTTCGATGGCGTTAATTGTGCTTTTCTTTAAAAAAAATTAATTGATACATAGTAAATGTACAATTTGGGGGACGTGATAATTTAATACATTCATATAATTTAAAAAGATTAAACTAATATAATTGGGATATCACTCACCTTAAATATTTGTCTTTATGTTAGCAACATTCAAATTATCCTCTTATAGCTATTCTGAAATATATGATAGATTATTGAAAACGATAGGCACCCTACTGGTTTGTCAAACATTAAGTCTTCTTTCTTCTATTAAACTGTGTATTTGTACCCATTAATCAAACTCCCTTCATCCCCTTCACCACCCAACCCTTCCCATTCTCTGGCAACCATCAGTCTATTTTTTATCCTAGAAGATTTGCTGATTTAGCTTTCACATGTGAGTGAGAACATAAGATATTTGTCTTTCTGTGCTTGACTTATTTCATTTAACATAATGACTTCCATTTCCATATTGCTCTGAATAATAGGATTTTATTCTTTTTTATGGCTGAATATATATATATATATATATATATATATACACACACACACACACAATATGAGATTATTATATATATATATACTGTACTTTCTTTATCCATTCATCCATTGATGATGGGCACTTAAGTTGATTATATATATTGGCTATTATGAATAGTGCCATAATAAAAACAGGAATGCACATAACTCTTCAATATATTTATTTCCCTTCTTTTGGATCTGTATACCCAGTAGTGGAATTGCTGGATTACACAATAGTTCTCTTTTTAGTTTTGAATAACTTCCATCCATGCAGTTTTCCATTGTAGCTATACTAATTTACATTTCTGCCAGTAGTGTTTGTGAGGTTCCCCTTTGTCCACATCCTCATCAGTTATCTGTCATAAAAAGCCGTTTTAACTTGGGTGAGATGATAACATTGTAATTTTGATTTGCATTGCTCTGATGATTAATGATGTTGAGCATGTTTTCATATAGCTGTTGGCCATTTGTATGTCTTTTGAGAAATGTCTATTTAGATTTTCTGCCCATTTTAAAATCTGATTATTTGATTTTTTCCTATTGAGTTGCTTGAGCTTCTTATGTATCCTGGTTGTTAATCCCTTTTAAGATAGGTAGTTTGGAAATATTTTCTCCCATTCTGTGAGTCGTCTCTTTACTTTGTTGATTGGTTCCTTTGTTATCCAGATTCTTCGTAGTTTGATGTAACCCTATTCATTTATTTTTGCTTTTGTTGTCTGTGCTATTTTAGGTGTTACTAAAAAATTTTTGCCCAGACCAATGTCCTGGAGATTTTCCCCAATGTTTTGTTGTAGTAATTTCATAGTTTCAAGTCTTATATTTAAGTCTTTAATCCATTTTGATTTAATTTTCATGTATGGTGGGATACTGGGATCTCGTTTCTTTTTTTCTGCAGTGGTTATCCAATTTTCCCAGAACCATTTACTGGAGAGACTACTATTGCATATTCTCAGCATCTTTGCTGAAAATGATTTGTCTGTAAATGCATGGATTTATTTCTTGATTCTCTCTTCTGTTCCATTGATTTTTGTCTTGTTTTTATGCTAGAATCATGTTGATTTGGTTATTATAGCTCTGTAGTCTATTTTGAAGTCAGATAATGTGATCCTTCCAGTATTGTCTTTGCTCAGGATTGCTTTGGCCATTCTGGGTCTTTTGTGTTCTGTATAAATTTCAGGATTGCTTTTTCTGTTTTTATGAAGAACATCATTGAGATTTTGGCAGGGAGTGCATTGAATCTATTGCTTTCAGTAGAATTGTCATTTTAACAATATTAATTCTTCCAGTTCATGAGCATGGAATATCCAGTTTTTGGTGAACTCTTCATCAGTGCTGTGTACTTGTCCTTGTGTAGATCTTATAGACCTTTCACTTCTTTGGTTAAATTGATTCCTAGGTATTTTATGTTCTTTTTTTTTTGTTTTTTGAGACATAGTCTCACTCAGTCACTCACGCTGGAGTATAGTGGCACAGTCTCAGCTCATCTCCACCTCCCAGGTTCAAGCAATTCTCCTGCCTCAGTGTCCTGAGTAGCTGGGATTGCAGGCGTGTGCCGCCACACCAGGCTAATTTTTGTATTATTAGTAGAGACAGGATTTTGCCGTGTTGGCCAGGCTGGTCTCACACTCCTGGACTCAAATGATCTGCCTGCCTTGGCCTCCCAAAGTACTGAGGTTACAGGCTTGAGCCACTGCACCTAGCCTATTTTATATTCTTTGTAGCTATTTTAAATAGGATTTTTTTCTTAACTTCTTTTTCAGATTCACTGTTGGCGTACATAATAGCAGCTGATTTTTGTATGCTGATTTTGTATCATGCAACTTTTTTATTTTTTTGAGACAGGGTCTTGCTCTGACATTCAAGCTGGAGTGAAGTAGCACAATCATAGCTCACTATATCCTCCTATTCCTGGGGTCAAGCAGTCCTCCTGCCTCAGCCTTTTGAGTAGCTAGGACTAATTTTTAGTCCTGGCTAATTTTTAGAATTTTCTGTAGAGACAGGGTCTCATTATGTTGCCCAGCTGGTGTTAAAATCCTGGGCTCAAGCATTCCTCCTGCCTTAGCCTCCCAAAGTGCTGGGATTACAGGTGTGATCTTCTGTGATTTGTTATATCCTGCAACTTTACTGAACTCGTTTATCAGTTCTAAGAGTTTTTCGTGGTCCTTAGGTTTTTCTAAGATTATGTCAGCTATGAACAGTGCTAATTTGACTTCTTTCTTTGCAGTTTGGATGCTCTTTATTTCCTTCTCTTGCCTGATTGCTCTAACGAGGACCTCCAGTATTATGTTGAATACAACGGTGAAAATGATTATTCTTGTCTTGTTCCTGATCTTAGACTTTCATTTTTTTATTCAGTATGATATTAGCTGTGAGTCTGTTTTATATGGCTTTTATTGTGTTGAGGTATGTATCTTTCATATCCAGTTTATTGAGAGTTTTTGTCATAAAAGGATGTTAAATTTTATCGAATGCTTTTTCAGCATCTGTTGAAATGATTAGGTAGTTTTTTTCTTGGTATCACATTTATTGATTAGCATATGTTGATCCATCTTGCATCCCTGGATGACTCTTACTTAATTATGATGAATCATCTTTTTAATGTGGTATTATTGAATTTGGTTTGTTGCTATTTTGTTGAAGACTTTTGCATCTTTTATCATCAGTGATATTGCTCTGTAGTTTTCTTGTGTCCTTGTCTGGTTCTGGTATCAGAGTAATGCTGGCTTTGTAGAATGAGTTTGAAAGCATTCCTTCTTCTTCCATTTTTTTGAAGAGTTTGAGTAAAATTAGCATTTGTTCTTCTTTAAATGTTGGGTAGAATTTAGTAATGAAACTATCAAGTCCTGGGCTTTGCTTTACTTTTAATTATGACTTTGATCTCATTACTTGTTATTGGTTTATTTAGGTTTTTTATTCCTTCATGATTCAGTCTTGGTAGCTTGTATGTGTCTAGGAATTTATCCATTTCTAGGTTTTCCAATTTTTGGTATATAGCTGTTCATAATACTTTATAATGATTCTTTGTATTTCTGTGGTCTCAGATGTTATCTGTCCTTTTTTGTTTCTGATTTTATTTATTTGGATCATCTTTTTTCTTAGCCTAGCTAAAGCCTAACAATTTTATTTATCTCTTCTGAAAAATTTTCATTTCCTTGATCTTAATACTGTTTTTTTTTTTTTAGTCTCAATTTCATTCATTTCTGCTCTGATCTTTATTATTTCTTCCCTTCTAATAATTTTGGGTTTGGTTTGTTCCCGCTTATCTAGTTCCTTGGGGTATATAATTAGGTGGTTTATTTGGAGTCTTTGTACTTTTTTGATACAGGTGTTTTTTGCTATGAATTTCCCTCTTAGTATGCTTTTGCCTTGTCTCATAGATTTCGGTATGTTGTGTTTCCATTTTCATTTGTTTCAATACATTTAAAAAATTTTTTCTTATTGATTTCTAGTTTTATTCCAAGTTCAGAAAAGATACTTGGTATGATGTTCACCATAAATCATACCATTCTGTGATTTATTGAGGCTTGTTTTGTGGACTATCATGGTCTATCCTGAAGATATGCTAGATATCCATATACTGATGAAAATAATGAAAGAATGTGTATTTTGCAGCAGTTGGGTGAAATATTCCGTAAATGTCAGTTAGATTTATTTGGTTTAGTCTGTAAACTCTGATGTTTCTTTGTTGGTTTTCTGTCAGTGTAATCTATCAGACAGAGTGGGTTATTGAAGTCCCCTACTACTATTGTATTGCAGCCTGTCCCTCCCTTTAGATCTATAAATGTTTGCTTTATATTTATACACTTGGGAACTCAGATGTTAGTTGTATAGATATTTATAATTGTTATATTCGCTTGCTAAATTGACCCCTTTATCATTATCTAGTGACCTTCTCTCTCTGTTTTTATAGTCTTTGATTTGTAGTCTATTTTATCTGATAGAAGTATAGGTACTCCTGTTTTTTTTTTTTTTTTTTGATTTCCAGTTGCGTGAATATCTTCTTCTACCCTTTCCGTTTTGGTCTTTATATCTTTATAGGTGAAGTGGGTTGTCTGTAGACAGCATATTATTGGATTTTATTTCTTTATGAACTCAGAGACTCTATGCCTTTTAATTAAAGAATTGAGCCTATTTACATTCAGTGTTACTATTGATAAGCGAGGACTTATTACTGCCATTTTGTTGCTTGTTTTCTGGTTTATCGTAGTTGGCCTCTTCCTTTCTTACTGTCTTCCTTTGTTGTTAAGAATTTTCTCAGGTAGTATGTTTTAATATGTTGTTTTTTATTTTTAGTGAATCTATTACAGGTTTTTACATTGTGGTTACCATGAGAGTTACAAAACATATACATATAACACTATTTTAAAGAGATAACAACTTAGATTATAAAGAAAAGAATAGAAAAAAAGAAAAAACTTTACAGTTTAACTTTTTACCCCCTATATTTGACTTTGTGTTTTGTCAATATACATATTTTTATATTGTCTGTTTCAACAGGTTGCTGTTGGTATTACTATTTGGGGTAGATTTGTCTTTTAAGCTTTATACCAGAGTTATGAGCAGACTGTATACCACAGTGACAATATTATTCTGGGTTTGTTTGGGTATTTACTTTTGCAGGTGGGTTTTAGACCTTCAGATGTTTTCTTTTTGCACATTAGTGTTTTTTTCTGTTCAGAATGAAGAACTGCCTTTAGCATTTCTTGTAAGACAGGTCAAATGGTGGCCACTTCTCTCAGCTTTTGTATGGGAAAGACCTTACCTCTCTTTCATATTTGAAGGATAGCTTTGCTGGAGAGAGTATTTTTGGATGGCCTTTTTTTTTCTTTTAAAATCTGAAAATTTCATCCCACTCCTTCCTGGCCTCTGTGGTTTCTGTTGAGAACTCTGTTGCTAGATGAATTGGAACATCTTTGTATATTGTTTGCTTCTTTTCTTCCCGTTACTAGGTTAATGCAGTTAAATATATTTGAATTTTTCTAATATTAAATTATTCTCCAAACCTGGGATATTGATCAGGATGTATTCTATTTTAATGCACTAATGGGTTTAATATAGTAGTCTTTTGGTTAGCTTTTTCCATTTAAATTTATAAATTGAATGTGTCTTAATTTTTCTTCTTCTGTAATGGCTTTTCACTTGTTTTAGTATTAAGGCTATCCTGGCTTCATGAAATGAGTTGGAAATTTCTCCTTTTCATTGTCTTGAAGAATTTATGTAAAATTAAGGTGATATATTTCTTTACATTTTGTAGAATTGGCCTATACATCAATGTAGGCCTGATATTTTCTTTGTGAGAATGTTTTAAAATACTGCTTTCGTTCAATGGTTAAGGGACTATTGTGGCTCTTTATTTCTTCCTGAGTTGGTTCTGGTAAGATGTATTTTTTAAGGATTTCTTTGTTTCAGCTTATATTTACAAAATTATTTCATATGGTTGTTATTAATATTCTCTTACTCTTTTTAATCTGATTTTATTTTTAGGTATATTTCTCATTCCTAGATTTTTCACGTTTGTGTGATAGTGGTTTTATGTATTGTATTAACCTACCACTCTTTATTATTTCATACTTTTATTAGCTTTGAAAAGGAATTATTCTCTAGTCTGGGGATTCCAAAATCAAATACCTTCAGTATCAGGTTGTCATCATGAATGTGTAAATTGGATTGTGTTTAAGAAATAGGGAGCAGAAGTGCCCTAATGAACTAAAGACTCTACACCCTATCAAAGGAATTCAGACAAAACTCTTAAGGTTCTGGGTCAGCTCTACTTTAGACCTCCTGCTCTAGCCTCATTTATATTATTTAACTCTACTGCTTTATTTTAAAATACCTTAAAAGCCAGAGTTAAAGTAGGACACTTAAGATAAACTAAAGATTTTTAAAGTTGAGAACTACGTAAATGGTTTATACTGCAATTGATTTTTTGTGACATGAGTTAAAGTTCTTTCAAATAAAACTTTGGCTGTATATAAGATGATTTTTTTAAATTACAAATTTGATATTTTCTTTTTTTTTTTTTAAATTGTACTTTAGGTTCTGGGGTACATGTGCAAATCATGCAGGATTATTATATAGGTACACGCATGGCAATGTGGTTTGCCTCTTCCATCCCCCCCATCACCTATATCTGGCATTTCTCCCCATGTTATCCCTCCCCAACCTCCCCACCCCACTGCTGTCCCTCCTCTGACTCCCCCGAACAGACCCCAGTGTGCGATGCTCCCCTCCCTGTGTCCATGTGTTCTCATTGTTCAACACTCTCACCAGAGTGAGAACATGCAGTGTTTGATTTTCTGTTCTTGTATCAGTTTGCTGAGAATGATGGTTTCCAGATTCATCCATGTCCCTTCAAAGGACACAAACTCATTGTTTTTTATGACTGCGTAGTATTCTATGGTGTATATGTGCCACATTTTCCTTGTCTCGTCTATCATCCATGGGCATTTGGGTCATTTCCAGGTCTTTGCTATTGTAAACAGTGCCACAGTGAACATATGGGTGCATGTGTCTTTATAATAGTATGATTTATAATTCTTTGGGTATATACCCAGTAATGGGATTGCTGGGTCAAATGGAATTTCTATTTCTAGGTCCTTGAGGAAGCACCACACTGTCTTCCACAATAGTTGGACTCATTTACACTCCCACCAACAGTGTAAAAGTGTTCCTATTTCTCCACATCCTCTCCAGCATCTGCTGTCTCTAGGTTTTTTAATGATCGCCATTCTAACTGGCATGATGTGGTATCTCAATATGATTTTGATTTGCATTTCTCTAATGACCAGTGATGATGAGCATTTTTTCATATGTTTGTTGGCCTCATAAATGTCTTCTTTTGAAAAATGTCTGTTCATATTCTTTGCCTATTTTTGATTGGGTTTGTTTTTTTCTCGTAAATCTGTCTTAGTTCTTTGTAGATTCTGGATATTAGCCCTTTGTCAGGTGGTTAGATTGCAAAATTTTTTTCCCATTCTGTTGGCTGCCAGTTCACTCTAATGATTGTTTCTTTTGTTGTACAGAAGCTCTGGAGTTTAATTTGATCCCGTTTGTCTGTTTTGGCTTTTGTTGCCAACGTGTTTGGTGTTTTAGTCATGAAGTCCTTGCCTATGCCTAGGTCGTGGATGGTTTTGCCTAGGTTTTCTTCTAGGGATTTTATGATGTTAGGTCTTATGTTTAAGTCTGTAATCCATCTGGAGTTAATTTTAGTGTAAGGTGTCAGGAAGGGGTCCAGTTTCTGCTTTCTGCCATGGCTAGCAAGTTTTCTCAACACTATTTATTAAACAGGGAATCCTTTCCCCATTGCTTGTTTTTGTCAGGTTTGTCAAAGATCAGATGGTTGTAGTTGTGTGGCATTGCCTTCAAGGCCTTTATTCTGTTCCATTGGTCTATATCTCTGTTTTGGTACCAGTACCATGCTGTTTTGATTACTGTAGCCTTGTAGTATAGTTTGAAGTCAGGTAGCATGATGCCTCCAGCTTTGTTCTTTTTGCTTAGGATTGTCTTGGCTATGTGGGCTCTCTTTTGGTTCCATATGAAGTTTAAGGTGGTTTTTTCCACTTCTGTGAAGAAGGTCCTTGGTAGCTTGACAGGGATAGCGTTGAATCTATAATTTACTTTGGGCAGTATGGCCATTTTCATACTGAGTCTTCCTAACCATGAGCATGGAATGTTTCTCCATCTGTTTGTGTCCTCTCTTATTTCCTTGAGCAGTGGTTTGTAGTTCTCCTTGAAGAGGTCCTTTACATCCTTTGTTAGTTGTATTCCTAGGTATTTTACTCTCTTTGTAGCAATTGTGAATGGGAGTTCACTCATGATTTGGCTGTTAGTCTGTTATTGGTGTATAGGAATGCTTGTGATTTCTACACATTGATTTTGTATCCTGAGACTTTGCTGAAGTTGCTTATCAGTTTAAGGAGATTTTGGGCTGAGATGATGGGGTCTTCTAAATATACAATCATGTCGTCTGCAAATAGAGGCAATTTGACTTCCTCATTTCCTAATTTAATACTGTTTGTTTTTTTCTTGCCTAATTGCTCTGGTTAGAACTTCCCATACTATATTGAATAGGAGTGGTGAGAGAGGGCATCCTTGTCTAATGCCTAATTTCAAAGGGAATGCTTCCAGTTTTTGCCCAATCAGTATGTATTGGCGGTGGATTTGTCATAAATGGCTTTTATTATTTTGAGGTACGTTCCTTTGACACCTAGTTTATTGAGAGTTTTTAGCATAAACAGCTGTCGAATTTTGTTGAAGGCCTTCTCTGCATCTATTGAGATAATCATGTGGTTTTTGTCTTTGGTTCTGTTTATGTGGTGGATTGCATTTATAGACTGGCGTATGTTGAACCAGCTTTGCATCCCCGGGATGAAGCCTACTTCATTGTGATGGATAAGCTTTTTTATGTGCTGTTGCAATCGGTTTGCCAGTATTTTATTGAAGATTTTTGCATCTATGTTCATCATGGATATTGGCCTGAAGTTTTCTTTTTTTGTTGGGTCTCTGCTGGGTTTTGGTATCAGGATGATATTGGTCTCATAAAATGATTTGGGAAGGATTCCCTCTTTTTATGTTGTTTGGAATAGTTTCAGATGGAATGGTACCAGCTCCTCTTTGTACATCTGGTAGAATTAGGCTGTGAACCCATCTGGACCTGGACTTTTTTTGGTTGGTAGGCTATTAATTGGTACCTCAACTTCAGCCCTTGTTATTGGTGTGTTCAAGGTTTCAACTTCTTCCTGGTTTAGGCTTGAGAGGGTGCAAGTGTCCTGGAATTTATCCATTTCTTCCAGGTTTACTTGTTTTTGTGCATAGAGTTGTTTGTAGTAATCTCTGATGGTAGTTTGTATTTCTGTGGAATCGGTGATATCCCCTTTATTGTTTTTTTTGCATCTATTTGATTCTTCTCTCTTTTATTTTTTATTGATCTGGCTAGCGGTCTGTCTATTTTCTTGATCTTTTCAAAAAACCACCTCCTGGATTTCTTGATTTTTTTTTTTTGATGTTTTTTTTTTTTTTTTTTTTTTTTTTTTTTTTTTTTTTTTTTTTTTTTTTTTTTGTCTCTATCTCCTTCAGTTCCGCTCTAATCTTAGTTATTTCTTGTTAGGTTTTGGGTTTTTTTGATCTTGCTCCTCTAGCTCTTTCAATTTTGATGATAGGGTGTGAATTTTAGATATATCCTCACTTCTCATGTGGGCATTTATTGCTGTAAGTTTCCCTCTAGGCATTGCTTTAAATGTATCCCAGAGATTCTGGTATGTTGTGTCTTCATTCTTGTTGGTTTTGAAGAACATCTTTATTTTTGCCTTCATTTCATTGTTTAGCCAGTCGACATTCAGGAGCCAGTTTTTCAGTTTCCATGAAGTTATGTGGTTCTGAGTTAGTTTCTTAATCCTGAATTCTAATTTGATTGCCCTGTGGTCTTAGAGACTGTTTGTTATGATTTCCATTCTTTTGCATTTGCTGAGGAGTTATTTATTTCCAATTATGTGATCAATTTTAAAGTAAGTGCAGTGTGGTGCTGAGAAGAATGTATATTCTGTGGATTTGGGGTGGAGAGTTCTGTAGGTATCTATTGGGTCCACTTGGTCCAGATCTGAGTTCAAGTCCTGGATATCCTTGTTTACTTTCTGTCTCGTTAACCTTTCTGATATTGACAGTAGAGTGTTAAAGTCTCCCACTATTATTGTGTGGGAATCTAAGTCTCTTTGTAGGTTGTTAAGAACTTGCTTTATGTATCTGGGTGCTCCTGTATATATATATTTGGGATCATTAGCTCTTCTTGTTGCATTGATCCTTTTACCGTTATGTAATGCCCTTCTTTGTCTCTTTTGATCTTTGTTGGTTTGAAGTCCATTTTATCAGAGACTAGGATTGCAACTCCTGCCCATTTTTGCTCTCCATGTGCTTGGCAAATCATCTTCCATCCCTTTATTTTGAGCCTATGTGTATCCTTGCATGTGAAATGGGTTTCCTAAATACAGCACAATGATGGGTTTTGACTTTTTATCCAATTTGCCAGTCTGTGCCTTTTGATTGGGGCATTTAACCCATTTACATTTAGGGTTAATATTGTTATACGTGAATTTGATCCTGCCATTTTGATGCTAGCTGGGTGTTTTGCCCATTGGTTCACGCATTTTGTTCATTGTGTTGATGGTCTTTACCATATGGTACATTTTTGGAGGGGCTGGTACTGGTTGTTCCTTTCCTTGTTTAGTGTTTCTTTCAGGAGTTCTTGTAAGGCAGGCCTGGTGGTGACAAAATCTCTCAGCAATTGCTTGTCCGTAAAGGATTTTATTTCTCCTTTCCTTATGAAGCTTAGTTTGGCTGGATATGAAATTCTGGGTTGAAAGTTCTTTTCTTTAAGGATATTGAATATTGGCCCCCACTCTCTTCTGGCCTGTAGAGTGTCTGCCGAGAGATCCGCTGTGATTCTGATGGGCTTCTGTTTGTGGGTAACCTGACCTCTCTCTCTGGCTGCCCTTAGCATTTTTTCCTTCATTTCAACCCTGGTGAATCTGACGTTTATGTGCTTTCGGGTTGCTCTACTTGAGGAATATCTTTGTGGTGTTCTCTGTATTTCCTGGACTTGAATGTTGGCCTGCCTTGCTAGATTGGAGAAGTTCTCCTGGATAATATCCTGAAGAGTGTTTTCCAGCTTGGATTCATTCTCTCAGTCACATTCAGGTACACCTATCAAATGTAGATTAGGTCTTTTCACATAATTCCATATTTCTTGGAGCTTTGTTCATTTCTTTTCACTTTTGTTTTTCTAATCTTGCCTTCTTGTTTTATTTCATTGGGTTGATCTTCAATCTCTGATATGCTTTCTTCTGTTTGGTCAGTTCGACTATTGAAACTTGTGTATGCTTCGCGAAGTTCTCGTGTTGTGTTTTTCAGCTCCATCAAGTCGTTTATATTCTTCTCTAAGCTGTATATTCTAGTGAGTATTTCATCTAACCTTTTTTCAAGGTTCTTAGTTTCTTTGCATTGGGTTAGCACATGTTCTTTTAGCTCAGAGAAGTTTGTTATTATCCACCTTCCGAAGCCTGTTTCTGTCAATTCATCAGCCTCATTCTCCATCCAGCTTTGTTGCCTTGCTGGTGAGGAATTGTGATCCCTTGGAGGAGGAGAGGTGTTCTGGATTTTGGTGTTTTCATCCTTGTTGCACCAGTTTCTTTCCATCTTAGTGGCTTTACCTACCTGTGGTCTTTTTAATTGGTGACTTTCAGATGGGGTGTCTGAGTGGACGTCCTTTTTGTTGATTTTGCATCTATTTCTCTCTGTTTCTTAGTTTTCCTTCTAACAATCAGGCCCCTGTGCTGCAGGACTGCTGGAGGTCCATTCCAGACCCTACTTTCCTGGGGATCACCAGTGGGAGCTGTAGAACAGTAAGGGTTGCTGCTGGTTTCTTCTTCTGTTATCTTCATCCCAGAGGGGTACCCTCCAGATGTCAGCCTGAGCTCTCCTTTAGAGGTGTCTCTTTGGTTATATGGGGGTCGGTGAGCTGCTTGAGGAGACAGTCTGTTTCTTGTAGGAGCTCAACTGCTGTTCTGGGAGCTCCGTTTTTCCGTGCAGAGCTGCTGGGCAGGTATGTTTAAGTCTGCTACAACAGGACTCATACTCACCTTTTTTCCCAGGTGCTGTGTCCTGGGAAGGTGGGACTTTATTTATAAGTTCCTGACGTGCTGCTGCCTTTTTTCATAGATGCCCTGCCCAGCACTGAGATAGTCTGCCAGCAGAGGCATTGCTGAGCTGCTGCGGGCTCTGCCCAGCTGGTGTGTGAACCTCCTTGCCGTGTTGTTTACAGAGGTACAGTTAGAACTGCCTCTGTAGCAGACTGCCTCAGTAGTGGCAGATGCCTGTTCCCCCACTGAGCTGGACCGTCCTGGATCCAGCTGTGCTTGCTGCGAAATTTGAGCTTTTCAGATTGCTGGTCTTTGTAGGGGTGAGACCTGCCCAGCTAGATCACCTGGCTCCCTATCTCAGCCCCCTCCCTTTCAGTTGAATGGGTGGCTCTGTCTCCCACGCGTTCCCAGCGACAGTTGAAACAGCCACCCAATTTGTGTGAGTTTTTGTGCGCCAACCCACAGCACCAACTGAAACAGCTGTGCTGGAAACTTGTGGCGCTTTTCCACCCGGGAATCTCCTGGTCTGTGGGCAGTGAAAACTCGTTTGGAAATGTGGTGATCACTCACCTTCTGCGTTGTTCTTGCTGGAAACTCCAGAGCTGTTCCTATTCAGCCATCTTGTATCCTCCCCCCATAAGATGATTTTTATGTGAGTTTGATGAGGACAGGACCACATCTTTCTTATTCACTGTATGTTCAGCATTTATTACAATGTCTGCCACTTAGTAGGTGCTCAGTAAGTATTATTTGAATGGATGAATGGCTGTACACTTTACAAATTTTTGTTTTTTGTTAATTTTGTACTACCTATAGCATAACCACTTGGTGGCACTAAAATTCTTTTAAAACTTGAAGATATATTCTCATACCCAGGTACATTATAACTTTTCTTCTCACACACACATACAAAATGAGCTACAATAGATCATGGACAGTATAAACTATTATTGACATCAAAAAAAAAGTAACCACAAGAATTCTTTTCTACTTCTTAAAATCCTAAAGTAATGGATTACAGATCTGAAATGTTTGATAATATTTTCTGCTGTAGTGTCACTGCTTAGTTTAGCATTGGGAATATATTATATTTTTAAGGTGTCATGATTTTGAAAGAATGTGCTAATAAGTATAAATTTTAACTTCTCCTAACTTTACTCCTCCCATTGCTATCCTCAAGATAATTTCACCTTAGGTAATTTTGGCCTAAGATAAGGGAACACTAAGTGTTACAATGTTTTAGTCAACAACATTTATAAAGTTCTCTTTAATCATTAAAGTTTTCATCCAAATTTACTAAAGAACTGTGATTCAGATAAAAATACATATTCGTAGAAATCAACAGCAATGTTAATTGGATTCTGGATCTATCACTACTTTTTCCTAATTCATCAATTTTAAAACAGTTTTAAATACAAAATAAAGAGAAGAATTATAGAAGCATGGTGGTGTTATTACGGTTGTTGAGAATTAGGAGTATGAGACTATTCTGTAATGGAGAGTGCAGTCTTATCAACGAATTTCTCAAATATACTTCAGTCAGCAGTTCAGGAACTGGTAGATATTCATAAGACCTTAAAACCTTTACCAATATAAGAAATAGAGAACTATAAGAATTAAAGAAGGAAAATAATTGTAATTTTTTCTTCTGAAATCAGGCAGGATAAAAATAGATGATTTACTAAAATGTAAAATCATAAGCTAATTAGCATTATTGGAAAGAGTAATTACAATATAGTAACATAATATTATAGTAGGACTAAGCTGTAATTTAAAAATCTATGATTATCCTTGCTGGTGTTCACATGATCATCTGAGGTTCTTCCCAGCTTCATGATCTCAATACTGTCGGTGCTTAGGCAGTGTAGAGGAAACTGCTGTTCGTAAAGTGGTTTACAATCTTGTTGGAGAGACCATGTGTAGGTACAGAGACAGCCTAGCATGATGGCTGTGTACACAGTTCTAGAACCAGATTGGCTGTGTGCTTCTGGCAAGTTACTTAACCTCTTTGTGTCTCAGCTTCTACAAATTTAAAATGAAAATGGTAATATTACTCCTTCCTAAGTTGTTGAGAGGATTAAAAGAAATAACACATGTGAAGTGCCTACAGAAGTAATTGGCATATAGTAAACGCTGTCTAAATTTCTCCTTTGGCTAGAATGTAAGGTTTAGATAATCTGTTAAACGAACAATTAACAGCTAGATGATAGCAATGTAAACACTGTACGTGACTGAGTAAAAAAATACGTGGACATTACATATCCTGTTTGAGAATTCAAATGAGGGTAGAAACTAATGTGAGTTGTTTTAGAATTTCTCTAAAATCACATAGGTGAGTTGAAGCTTATGCTCGGTAATAAAATACGAATTGAATTGGAATAGGTAGAAATGAGTCTAGGAGGAAATGAATAGGAGAGAAGGACAAGCTCTGTTGGCTTAATCAGCTGTTTTCAATCAGGATAGTTGATCTTGTTACCCTGCTGGATTGCTTTTTGCTAATATTATGAGTTCATTGAGTTCATTTGGTTTCCTAGAATGTTCAACTCCAGAATTGCAGTAAATTTCTATAAGTAGATTAGGATAGAAATTAAACGTATTTATTCTGTTTATGCTGAGACTTTATAAAATATAATTTGAAAACTGTTCATATTTTGGGGTCATCGTCATCAGTTAAAAACTATTTTTTTGTTTTTTTAAACAAATTGCTCTCTTCACTCTTATATTTTATAGGTGATTAATAATGCTTGTGCTACTCAAGCCATAGTGAGTGTGTTACTGAACTGTACCCACCAGGATGTCCGTTTAGGAGAAACATTGTCAGAGTTTAAAGAGTTTTCACAAAGTTTCGATGCAGCTGTGAGTACAACCTTCTTCTTATTCTTAAAAAGTCGTATTTGTGAAAGTTTGTATATTAATAGGCTACTTTAAAAATTATTTTAGATGAAAGGCTTGGCACTGAGCAATTCAGATGTGATCCGACAAGTGCACAACAGTTTCGCCAGGTAAAGAGGCTCCGTTTAAATACATACTACTTCTTTCTTGGCTGCTTTGAGTCTCACTGTTTGTTTCTTTACTATAGACAGCAAATGTTTGAATTTGATACGAAGACATCAGCAAAAGAAGAAGATGCTTTTCATTTTGTCAGTTATGTTCCTGTTAATGGAAGACTGTATGAATTAGATGGATTAAGAGAAGGACCGATTGATTTAGGTAATGCGATTCCTGTTCCTGGTATTTCACTTTTGACAGGAAAAACTGTTAGGTATTTACCCTCATTTTTGTCACAGTGCTGCTTAAATTTTCAAGGTACAAGTGACTATGACGTAATAAAATACAATGAAGGCCTTAAGCTCTTCAGTATGTTATGTTATTAATATACAGGAAGGATATGTTGACTAGTTCAGTTGAGGCCTTTGAGTTTTGCCAAATAAAATTACGTTTTAACCCATAGGTTACATAATTTTATTTTATTTTCCATTTAACATTTAAAAACCACCCTTAGTGAACTTAAATAGTTTCTCTTGTCATTTTTAACCCATTCATAAGGGAGAGCAAACATTTCATATCATCATCTGTATTAAAATATTTTCATTTGGAATTGGATAATTTATTGTTTTGCAATCAAGAAAATATTTTTCTTCAGAGTTCTCTATTTAAGTAGTGCATTAATATGTTATCCTTTGTGCCAAAGCATAGATTTGTTCTGATCCCACCCCGTCTCTAATGTTGAGGGAAAACAATAAACACTTATCAAGGTTGAAGGTACAATCTGTAGCTTTGAAAGATTACTGAAATAATAGGTTCACAAAAGAATTTTAACTGCTTATTTTGACTTCAATACATTTTTTCTTTTTTTAAAATTAGGTTTGAAGTCCAACACAACTTGTTTTAGTTGAATCTAATGTTATATGCTATTCATAAAACTTTCAGATTAAAAAAAATGAAACGAGTTCATTTTGTTTGTACTTTTTGCCATGCTTCATGTGTAGAACCAATAGTTTATGTAATACAGATTTATATGTTGCCTCTATATTTAAAAATGTTTATTTTTCTATGTCTGTTATAAAAATTTATTTATGGAATTGAAACTTAATTACACTAAAAAGAGTTTTATTGCCCTAAATTTGTTAAAATATGTCTAAAAAAAATTTTGGACCAAACTTTTGCATATTAAAGTTGATTGTTCTTATTTTTGTTTGTGTTAACTGTTTTAAAATTTCTTTCTAGGTGCATGCAATCAAGATGATTGGATCAGTGCAGTAAGGCCTGTCATAGAGAAAAGGATACAAAAGTAAATGCTCAGCTGATCTCATTGGCATAATACTCTGTTTTTTAAGTATTTTTAAAACTTGTATATTATTGTTATTTTAGCAGTATGCATTGAACGTCTACACCGTTTTTATTTTAACCATTCTAATAGATGTATAGTGATACTTAATTGTGGTTTTAATCTGCATTTCCCTGATGACTCATGATGTTGAAAGCCTTTTCGTGCCTTTTGCTCATTTTCTGATTGGATTGTTTTTTGTCTCTTGAGCCTGAAGTTCTTTACATATTCTAGGTACTCATCCTTCATCAAACACATTGCCTGCAAGTATTCTCTCCCATTCTGTAGCCCATCCCCTCGTACTCCCAAAATGGTTTTTCACAGAGCAAAAGGTCTTAATCCTGATGAAAAAACAGTTATCAGTATTTCACACTATGAATTGTTTTCGTTGTCAAGTCTAAGAAATCTTTGCCTAGTTGTAGATACCAGATGCTTTTTCCTGTGTTATTTTCTTCAGAGTTTATAGTTTGATGTTTTACATGTCAGTCTCTGATGTAGTTTGAGTTAATTTTTGTATATGGTATGACATTTAGGTAAAGGGTCTTTTTTTTTGCTTATGCCTGTTCAGTTGCTCAGGCACGGTGGTTGAAAAGGCTATACTTCCTCCACTGAATTCCTCCTGCACCTTTGCAAAAATGGAACATATTTGTATGGGTCTATTTCTAGGTTCACTGTTCTGTCCGTTGTTCCATTTATCTGCTCCTCTGCCAGTACTGCGTTATGCTGACTACTGGAACTATGAGTCTTGAAATCATGTAGGCTGATGCCTTTCATTTTATTCTTTTTTTCAAAATTGTTTTAGCTATTATAGTTCCTCAAAAGTGAGACTTTGGATCTTATTTAAGATTTCTGTGTGAGCTGGTTTTATGGATATGGCTCTGACAGGGTAAACTGTGGGCGCCACCTCGTTACTGCCACGTGGGAGTAGAAGTCCAGCTTTCCTACTAGGCCTTCAGTGACACCTGAGGTGGAATGGGGTTTCTTGTTATTGCTGGACAGAGATGGGAGTTCCAGCCCCCAGCAGGGTTTCTGTTGATACGACTCTGGCTGAGATGGGTAGGAGTGCCTTGCTATTGCTTTCCACTCATACTGAAGTGGAAGAGGCTACTTTGCCACTGGATGGTAGTGACAGTTTTGGCTTCCCGTTCCATGTCCTCTGATACCACAAATGAGTGCTGTCATTACCACATGGCAGGGATGAAAGTCTCCATTCCCTACGCAGCCTTTTTAAATACCAAACTAGAGCCTTGTTAAGTTGGAAGTCAAGGCTCTCTATTCTGCTTTTACTGGTTTTGAGTAGGAGTGGAGTCACAGATTTTTTAGTCATGTTTGGCTATAGTAGAATAATTGTTGTCTAAAAGTTTTCTGTCTTGTGAGGCTGCACCTTTTCTGTCTGGCTAGAGACAGCAGACTTTTGTTGGAGCTTTTTTGTCTGTACCTGTTGGCATTTCCTGGTTGCTGGTTTCTTCAGCTCCAAGTCTGGGATATATGAGGCAGAAAAAAAAAACCCAGAGAATTCACTATTTTATCATTCCTGGTTCCTGAGTTCCCCAGCTTGTCTGCCTTTTTCTACCTTTCAGAATGTTCTTGCTCTCTCTTTTTAAAAAACATATTATGTCCCGGGTTTTTAGTTGTACTTACTGGCAGAAATAGAGACATGGAAGTCCCACATTTAGTGTTTTAAAAACATTTTTGCGTAGTTCAAAGCACTATAGTTATATTGGGACCATATTCTTTTCAGTGAGTAGAGCTATGTATGAGAAACTCTTAGAGATAAACTAATGCAAAATGGGCTTACATTTTCTATATATTTTCATCTTAGTGCTATTTATATAATGTTATGAATAGTGTTTTTAATATCAGTCCTTACTATGAACAAGCTTATGTTATGAGATGCTTCATTGATACTAGAGTAGTGAAAATCAAGCATCATTCAGAGATTTTACTATAGGATATAATTACATATTATATTAATAAAGTATGTAAAATGTTTACATGTAATAAGATGAAATTTAAAATATATAAATAGAAAGTTGATCATGACTTGGAAAGAATTATATGATAAGGAGCATAGTTAATACCCATTAAGATGCCAGTCTAATAAATTTAACAATGTGGAGTCTTTATTTGTTTTTTTCCTAGCTCTTAAGTAAATGAATTGCCATGTTTCTTTTAAAGGTAGGGAAATTAATGAAAATATTTTTTATTTCAAATGTTTTAAGTGGTACTAACATTATTTTAGAACATTTAAAAAACATTTGTGATTGATGATATTTAGCTAATATTTTTTTCCGACAGTTGTCTTTCCTGTATGAAAGCTTTTTGTTTGTTTGTTTGATTTTAGAGACAGGGTCTTGTTCTGTTGCCCAGGCTGGAGTACAGTGCACTGTTGTAGCTCACTGCAGCCTCCAACCCCTAGGCTCGAAGGACCCTCTTCACTCTTCAGCCTCCCAGGTAGCTGGGACCACAGGTGCACGCCTGTGTGCCTGACCTGAAAGCTTTTTAAAATGTCCATTTTTATTGTTAGCCAATTGATAGACTTTTGTTTATACTAGGAAATTCAGAGGGTAATCACGATAGGTTATCTTAACTGTAATAGTTTTATAATTCTTTATTACATTATAAACAAATAATTTTCTTCTAGGTACAGTGAAGGTGAAATTCGATTTAATTTAATGGCCATTGTGTCTGACAGAAAAATGATATATGAACAGAAGATAGCAGAGTTACAAAGACAACTTGCAGAGGTTTGTGGCCATGTTTTTAAATACAAAGTTCTAGCTTGGTTATTTCCTCAGGAAAAGTGTTTACTATATATATATATAAAAAATTCTTGGTTGTATATACGTGTATATATATATATGATTACATACATATATATGTGTGTAATCAAGTGCTCTGAGTGGTGGTTAAGAAAATACACACTCTGGATTCAGGTTGCCTAGATGCAGTTCCTGCCTTTGCCACTTAGTGGATATAGGAATTTAGTATATTTCCTTGTGACTCAGTTTCATCATGTAGCATAAAGATAATAAATAATCTCTACCTCATAAGATTATCATGAGGAGTAAATGAGGTATGACATGTAAATCACTTAAAATAATGACTAACAAATGGTAAATGCTAAATAAGTGTTAGGAATGGACTATTTTAACTATTTCCTATGATTTCGTTAAATAATTAAGGAAGTTAATTCTCAGAGAGTTAATTAAGTACATTTAGAGTCACATGTAGTCTTTACTAGTCTATGATTGAGTATCTTTCTGTAGTAAATGTCATTGGAGAAGAGATTTAGTAGACAAAGTTTATTTTACAATCCTTTGATCACATTTTCTTAAGAGTGTATTTAAGAAAATTTATTTTATAGTGTATTAGGAGATTATGGCAATAGAGTATATTACAGTGTAGGTTGTTTTAGGTGAAAATTCATATGTATTAGAACATAGAAATATGAAAGGAACTATTTTGGGGCTTTTATCGTTTAATGCTGCTGTTAGGCTGGCATGCTGTTATCAGTATGAAGAGTAGAAATTTGAAAATAATCGTACTGTGTTTATCATTTTAAAATATTCTGAACGTAAGCCTCAGTTACTAGGGTGTGCTATTTCTTCTCCTTCCCCTAAGGAGGAGCCCATGGATACAGATCAGGGTAATAGTATGTTAAGTGCTATTCAGTCAGAAGTTGCCAAAAATCAGATGCTTATTGAAGAAGAAGTACAGAAATTAAAAAGATACAAGGTATGTTTTTAAAAATACATTCCTTTAATGTTTTAATATAAAGCAGTATATTTTGAGATGAGGGTATACAGAATGTCTGTTGGCTTTCCCTCCTGTCGTTGACCAGATTTCAAAATATTATGTTGATTCTCTGATACCCTACAAAGATAAGTAGTGAGATGTCTTTCAGTTTTATTTTTGTAAAATATTATTAGGAACAGAATTTTAACCTGTTTTATTTTTCAATTCACTGTTGTTGTTATTTTTTTTTTTTCTTGCTTTCTTTTTTTGATGGAGCAAGGCTGGAGTGCAGTGGTGCAATCTTGGCTCACTGCAGCCTCCACCTCCCAGGTTCAAGCAATTCTCCTGCCTCAGCCTCCCAAGTAGCTGGGATTACAGGCATGTGCCACTATACCTGGCTAGGCTAATTTTTGTATTTTTAGTAGAGATAAGTTTTGCCATGTTGGCCAAACTGGTCTTGAACTCCTGACCTCATGTGATCCATCCACCTTGGCCTCCCAGTGTTTGGATTACAGGCATGAGCCACTGTGCCCAGCCTGTTATTATTCTTATTGATGCTTAAATTATCCTATCTTTGGCCATTGGGAGCCACTTCAGGCTGTCTCCTAAGTGTTTTCTACATAACCCCCTTAGTTTCTGATAGCTTTCTTTTCTTTTCTTTTCTTTCTTTTTTTAGATGGAGTTTTGCTTTGTTGCTCAAGCTGGAGTGCAGTGAGGCAATCTTGGCTCACTGCAACCTCTGCCTCTTGGGTTCAAGCAGTTCTCCTGCCTAAGCCTCCCAAGTACCTGGGATTACAGGCCTGCACCTCCACACCCGGCTAATTTTTATATTTTTAGTGGAAATGGGATTTCATCATGTTGGCTAGGCTGGTCTTGAACTACTGGCCTCAAATGATCCTCCCTGGGCCTCCCAAAGTGCTGGGATTACAGGTGTGAGACACCACACCCAGCCAGCTTTCTTGCTTTCTAGTAAGTTTCAGACTTTTCTTTTTTTGGAGACAGAGTTTTGCTCTGTTCCTCAGGCTGGAGTGCAGGGCACTATCTTGGCTCACTGCAACCTCCGCCTCTGGGTTAAAGCAATTCATCTGCCTCAGCCTCCCAAGTAGCTGGGATTACAGGCACCTGCCTCCACGCCTGGCTAATTTTTGTATTTTTAGTAGAGATGGGATTTCGTCATGTTGTCAAGGCTGATTTCAAACTCCTGACCTCAAGGGATCTGTTTGTCTTGGCCTCCCAAAGGGCTGGGATTACAGGTATGAGCTACCATGCCTGTCTTAGACTTTTCTTGTACATTTCTTGCTTAAACTTGGAATCAGCCATTTTGTAAAGAAACCCCTTGTTGAAATGTGGTATTTAGACACCATCTGGGCGCTCAGGGTGCTCAGTGCTGCTGATTAATCATTGTTTCTAGGCCTTTTTAGAGCTACAAATACATTTTTGTTTGTTTCATATTTTATTTTTGAAGAGGAAATATATTACGTATTCATATTAATACTCAAATTTAGGATTCAAGGACTTTGTGCATAAGGAAGTTAAGAATTTCCATTTCTTCTATTAAGGTGAAAATCTTGGGTTCTTAACAAAATTGATGTAATTATTTGTTTTATGCCATATACATGTAGTATGTATGTAATGTATGTGTGTATATATGTATATGTGTGTATGTAAAAAAGTCCAGAATAATAGTACCAATAGTATAATAACAAGTGAAAAGTTTTTTCTTAAGTTTGTCTTATTCCTTAGGATATATCCTATTTTGGATAGATAATCAAATAACTGTATTTTAAATTCACTTAAAATTTTTTCCTGTTAATTTTACTGTTAGATTTTTTTAAAGTTAAAAATTCTGATTTAATTTTATTTAGTCATGTCAAGCATTTATGTAATTCAGAGTCAAATATAAAGGTGAAGTTATTTTTAATAATGTCTTCTCTTTCACGTGCAATCCGTCCAATAACCTTTTTTTTCAGAAAAGCGAAGAGTGGGGGAAACTGAATTTTGTGTTACTTTGGATGTGGAACATATATGTCATTTGTCATGTGTGTTATGATAGTTAAAGGATTGTTTTTCATTTGAACCTTAGTGTAAGGCAAGAACTATCCTTTTTGTTGCTTACCACAATGTCGGTATAGTGCTTTGCGTCATACTTAACAGACAACAGATTATTGTTAAATGAAATAAATGGGGCTTAAATTAGTAGGATTTCTTCAGGTGGAAATGGTAGGGGCAGGCAGGCTCTAGAGTGTTCCAGACAGGAGAAAGGGAGGGCCAACCTCATGGAGACAGGGAAGGAAGAAAGAAATAGCTTTACCGATTATTTTCCATTCACGTGATATTTTAAAAAGTAAATTACCCATCTTTATATATACTTATGCAGTTATTATATAATTAGCTAACTTTTAATATCTGCCCAAAAGAAAACACAAACTAAATTTCCATCACTTCCATAAAGTTACCTGCTTTATTGTTTGGGAATGCTTTGTTTAAAAAAAGATAAAATGATTGTCACACTGCTATAAAACAAACGTGTTAAGCTTTAATTTAATTAATTAACTGAAGGAACTCTAGTTAAAGAAGTCAGAGAAGCCCAAATTTATATGAAGTATAGAAACGTTGAAATGAATTTATAAGAGATGGAAATTTTCTATGGAAGAAGAATTAAACCAGACAGAATATATAATAGTTCAGTGACAGTGAAAGCCTAGAATCTCGTAATTTGAGAGGACGTTCTCTAGACAGTGCGTAGTTTTCCACTGAAGTTTAGATTTTTTCCTGCAGTGTACCCTGTTTCGATCAGAAATAATCTGAAGGAAAGATTGTGATTGACCACAAAATAAAGCTGGTCTCGTTAGACTTTGCCTGATTATTTGCACAGGCGAAGTAGCTTAATTTAGCATGTAGATCTTCTTTAGTTGTTTTTCTAAATGACATTTTCGTAAGTAATCTTAGATTGGACTTTTGAAGGTCTGTATTATTTGCTAAGTCTAGGGCAGGAAGCCATGCCCAAGAAACTCCCTCCACATGATTTATTGTGTTAATCTTTATTCTCAGTGGAAATGGAATCTCATTATTTCTAAAATCATTTTCTTATGAGAATGGATATTTTATACCATTTCTATTTTGAATTGGATGCAAAGAATAAAATGCCAAAATTAGCAGAAATGTAGTTAGTGTGGATTAATGTTTGTTTTATTTTCAGATTGAGAATATCAGAAGGAAGCATAATTATCTGCCTTTCATTATGGAATTGTTAAAGACTTTAGCAGAACACCAGCAGTTAATACCACTAGTAGAAAAGGTAAGTATTTTATTGGTAGATACTTAAATTAGGTTTAGATACCTCAAAAACATAAAATGTTTTTTTTGTTTTTTTTTTTACATGAGTAGAGGTAAAATCTTTGGAAGCTTTTAAAATTTTTATTCTTTTGCTTTTGCCTCTTATTTTATATTCTGTAAGAATTAGTTCAACTGAGACTGTAAAACAAAAAAATAAAGAATTACCCCATGGCTTTAGCCTTTCAGATTCTTAGTGGCAAGACCTCATGTTATGCTGTATTAAATTAAATTTAAAACACTATTTTTTCTTTAAGCAAAGACAGATTTTTAATGCTAATAATTGGAATAATAGATATTTTCCTAGTTTAGCAAAAATTTGAGTTGATAGAATTTAGAAGTAGAATGGACCATTGCTGGGTTTTTAAAAAAATACCTTGTACTAGGAAATAGGTTTTCTTATTTCTAGTCTAGTATCCTTTCCACTGAGGGAAAACTAGCTAAGTTAGTGAAAAATTCTGATTTCTATGATTTTTTTCAGAAGTAACAATAAAACATTTGTTGAATAAATGAAATGCAGTTAAATTGTTTTTAAGTTCATACTGTGAATCAGTGTTTCTGAAAGTGAACATCAGTGGATATTCTTTAAAATACATGTTACCTGGCCCCTCCCCAGATATTCTGATATAGGGGAAGGATTCTTTAATAAGGTCCCCAAGTGATTCTAATGCAACTGGTCTGTGTACCACATTTTGAGAAACACTTTGAGAAGACACTACTAGGCAAATAAAATTTTGGACCATTAACTTAAAGACAAGAATACATGGTAGGTATATTTTTCTTATTAATTTTAAAATTTACAAAGCAAAGATACATTTCAACCAAGCTGTTTCATGTTATAAATTCTAAATAATATGAGATGTGAGCTAATAAGTTTTTTGTGCATATACCTTGTTGATTGAAACATAGGACCTAACTTTTAGCATTAAATGTAAAAATTATTGCAGAAGACTGCTAAATCTCTTTTCCATTATAGGTTTTTCTGTTCACGCATCTCAGGGTGTATTCTAAGATGGGAAATCATTATTAAACTTTTAGATTAATACAGGATCCTGTGGTTTTCAAAATTGCTTGGTTAACAAGAATACCTAGATATGATGTTCTTAACACTATCAAATATTTCTCTATTATAAATATTAACTGCGTAATGTGCTAAATCATATGATACATCAGATATTTAGATAAATGTTATTAGGGACCCTTAGACAAATTTTAAATGTATAGATTTGCATTAAAATTGGTCTGTGAACATAATTTTTCATGTGCAAATTAGTAGCTAGAAGGACCACCGTTATTTGATTTTTAATTACACTATATCCCCAGGTTTTTTTGAGAGCATAGTTAGAGAACAACAGTTTACCAGGTTGACGTTAGAACCATTATTCCTTAGTTTACATTACTTTGGACACCAGGTGGCAGTATATGAATACCTGATGTTAGTGGAACACCAACTCTGTGTTATTTGCCTTCATTTTCTTAAGGAAAGTAGTTACTGACTTTCTAGTTGGTTATTTCTCTAAGCTGTTCTTTTATTAATATTCCAGAAGCAATATTGAGATAGATTTATTTCTTGTATGCATACAATAACTGTTATTCTCTAAGGTACTGAAGGCATTCATACTCATTTAATTGGAATTGTTGAAATGTTTTTAATTATTCATCAAACATTTATCTAGCTGCAAGGATATTCGAGGCACTCTGTTAAGGTCTAGGAATATATACATAACTGAGACATATTATTTTCTCTTAAGCAACTCATGATTTAGGAAAGGAATAAATAAACAATTATGGTACTGTGCTAAATAGTATTATTTTGATAAGTGCCAAGAGCACTTATCAAAGTCAGGCAAAAGATTCCCAGCAAGCACAGGGTAGCTCCTAAATAGCTTTATAGTCACTTAAAATTTCACACCCATAAAATTTTAAATACGTGGGTGGAATTAAATGCTTAATCTGTGGTAATATATTAGCTTCCTTTGCAAGAATATATTTTTGTTCATCTTATTTTGAAAAAAAATGATATGATGCCATATTAAAATATCATTTTCTGCAGATAAATGCAAACTTTATAAAGCATGTTGAAAAACTGTTAGAATAGATTGATTAGATTTTATCATTGTATAAAATCTTTACCAGTGATAGTTAATTACTTAATAGTAATACTTCTAAGAAAAATTACCTATAGAATTCAGAAATAGGTAAGTTGGAATGGTAGATTTTTTATTATGTTTTGTTTTCAGGGAAACTAGGACAAAAGAACAAGGTGTGAGAAGGGATAGAAGGAAAAAACAGGAAAGATGTGGCTGCACCATGCAGTGGTGTTACTGCATGCCGAGACTCTCCAGGATCAGACTTTTGAGTAGCTGCAGCAGTTGCCTACAATCTGTAATAGCATAAAACTATTTCAGCTAAAATCTTTTATTTGAAGAATGATAAATAAAGGGTGATTCTCCCTTGGGCATATGGCTATAATGAACTTGGTTAGGACTAATAAATGTTTTTGTTATATGAGACTTTTTAACTGATGAATTCATTGAATATACATTATATTAAACTGCTTAGGAGATAATCTAAAAATATATGATTATAAAACTTCTTGTATTATGTATTAAATCTCTTTCTTAAAATATAAAATTATCTAGTTTAAGATTATATTTGTGAGACTTCTATTTATTCAAGTATATTTATGATCAAAAAAATTTTTTCTCCACATTTGTATGTAATTATGAATCATTGTCTATCTTGTTTTTAATTACCAATAATCTACCATGATGTAAAATCATATATTCCATTGCTATGGGAGAATTCAAAGCAACTTCGCAATATTGAATTTTGTCCACATTTTACTGTGACTTTATGATTCAGTTGGTAATAAGTAAGCTTCAGATCTTTTTCTATTTATTAATAGAAGGTAGAAGAATAACTAAAGCTTATCACAACAATATCTACATTAATATCTATTAATACAGAATTATCTGATTTGAGTCAATACTTTTTAATGTCTCTTGGTACACTGTATAAAAGGAAAGCATTTTTAACAGTATGTATTTTTTTCCATGCTATATATAAATGTATAGTTTTTTAAAAAATTTTTTAACGAAAGCAGAACAAAATACAGGCTTTGAATTTAAATCTTATATATGTTACTTATTAGCTGGTGCTTTTAGGCACTTATATATTTGCTTATAACCTCTTTCTAATCTGTAAATTGGGAATCATATCTACTTCACATTCTTGATAATTAAATGAGATCATATCTGTAAAGTATATAAATTAGTGCTCAATTAATGGTGATAGTTATTTTTAATTTTAATAAAGGTATGGACACTCTTATATGTGTTTTCTCATTTAATTATGTTGTAAAGTTTATATAAAAAACTAGAAAATTCATTTCTTGTTAATCCTACTAAACTTTCTGTTAAGTATACTCAGAGATCAATAAGGAAAGAAGCACATACTTTATTTTAAATTATACCTAAAACCCAATTGAATTTTTATTTTTTGAGGAAAGGAAACTTTGTATGAAATGCAATACACATATCAAATTACAAATAATGCTTGTTAATTGAAGACATTCATGTTGGCAATTAATTTTATTATTTTTAATATGGTACACAGAGTATTTGCTCTTATTCTAAGGCACAGCACTCAGTTTTATCATACTGTTAAAAAATAATTATGCTACCTAATACATTACAAAAAGAGATTGTAATTGTTCTAATTGCTCTATTTTTTATTTAAGGAAGTCTAAGAAAAAGTTGTGTAATGTAGAAGTCTAATTTATTGACTCTTCTGAAGTGGCACAGTGGAAAGAATATTGTATTGTAGTACTCTAAAATGTTGCTTTTAGAAATGTCTTCTGAACACCAGCAGAAGTGGCATCATGTGAGAGTTTGCTAGAAATATAGAACCTCGGGCATTTTACTAAATCAGTCTGCATTTAACAGGGTCCTTAGGTCATTGGTATGTACATTGAGAAGCAATGTTATAAAGCATGTGTCTTTGACCTGTATTGAGGATTTACTGTATGCTAGCTGTGGGACTTTGGTCAAGCTTGATAACATCTATAAGCTGTGGCTTCTTTATTGGCTAAAGAATAAAACAGAATTACTGTGTTCAAGCTATGTAATTGTAATGCAGATCTGTTGAACTAGTGTGTGAAAACTTTTTTAGGTCATAAAAAGTTCATTGACACCAGGGATACATAATCCTTTAGTGACATTATGTTAAATTCACATAAGCTGTTATGTTAAACTCATTTATTCACATATACAGAAACTAATGTAAGGTTTTTCTTATATCATGTGAATAGGAAATGGGCAAATATGTGTATACATATTGTTTTGGAATATTCATGAATGAGTTTGACTTTATGGAATGAGTAATTATGTATTTTTAAATTATTACCTTCAGATAGGAAAGAACTACAAACCAAACATAATTCTTTTTTAGGGCAAAGAATAACTATATAATTGTCCAGGAAAAGTTTGTTATAAGTCTCAGGTTATGAAATATAATGTTTTAGAAAAGTTTGTTGTAAGTCTCAAGTTATAAAATATAATGCTTTAGAAGTCTTACAAACAATGTATTTCAAGCCTTTGAGCTTGAGAATGCCCTCTTAGGCACATTTTATTTTAATATAGTCTAAAACTGACTTGTAAAATTTTGTAACGTGCTATTTTTATTTTTAGGCAAAAGAAAAACAGAATGCAAAGAAAGCTCAGGAAACCAAATGAAGAGGATGTTTTGGGATGTGTACACATTTCTGCTTCTGCACTTATTTTCATGGAAATCATTATGTATAAAGAACTTTGAGCAGCAACCTAATTGGCTCAGTGCACGTTTGGTAATAGTGCCTGTCTGTCTTGTCTGTAATGCATGGGATCATAAACTTCTTCCCTACCTGCATCGTGTGCATGTAGTGCATACTAAGTGAAAGTGATGTTAAGAGTGCTTGCCCAAATTCCATTATTTGACATTGAATCTGAGAGCTGTTTGTTTTCTGGATGTATAACTATCTTAATGAAGCTAGAAAATGCACAAATGATAGTCCTTATCTGTAATTTAAATACTTAAAATTTGTAATTGTCACATCTTGATTAAATTGGATCGCTTATTTCTTCTCATCATTAATGGAAAAAAATCAGTATTTCTATCTTTGATATCTAAGTGTTTTGAGGATTTTAAAACTGAATTTTATCTGCTATACCAGTTATTTGAAAAAGTATGATTTTAATGTAAATCATTTAAAAAGGACGAAGTATAATTTCCAGTGATTTTTCATAACTGTCAGTAGAAAAGTAATAAACATCTCAATTTTATTTTAGTAAAATTTCTTCAAGTGTTTGGGGTTATTTGTTTATGTATTAGAGAATTGTTTCAGGAAGGTCTGAGTATTATGCTTCAAAGCAGAATTTCAGGTTAAGAAGAAATTGTAAATCTTAAAGAGTGTTGCTCTTACTTTCAGTGGAGTATTTTTTCAAGCTGTTAAGCTGTATATAAAAAATTGGAGGTTTGACAGGTCATGCTATCTGCTTTTTAAAAAAGGTGGTAGTGGTGATAGGGGATCTTTCTATGCCAATTTGAATAAGTTCATACAGGCTGCAGTTTCCAAGAGCCATATACAATTTGCTCACAATTGATTTTTTAAAATTGTTTTTGGGAGTTGCTTTGTATAATATTCTTGCTTCTAATCTTTCTTTCCAAGTCAGACTTTAAAGAAAACTTTATAAAATTTTTGTTTTAAAGGAAGTAATCTACTTTTTTGTTTATCAAGAATATTTCTGAGGTTGATACATTACTTTTTACCATTTTATTATTTATTGTAACATAAATTTAACGTAACTTATTTTGTTAGGGAGAATGTGTACCTATCTTCCAATTTCAACACATGAATTTTTAAGGATTGTTTTTAAGTTTAGTAATTGTGGTATTAAATAAGTTAGAATTAATGGAGAAAAACTTGATGGGAAATTGATAGAAAAATTAATGAAATATTTTTCCTACATAATTTCACTTGGAGATAATGAAAAATCTGTAGTTTCTCAGTTATTTGTGGGTAAATATGTTTTGCTCTTGAAACAGTAATAATTATGGAGTGTTTTCAAAGCCATGATATAATTATAAAAAATGGATTTTGAAGGAAGGATTTTTAAGGAAGGCTCATCTTGATCCCATACATGTATTTCAGCTTAATTTATATATCCTTTCCTATTGAGGCTTAAATTTTGTAAAGCAGTGTGAGGATTATTGTGGTAGGTATTTAGTAATCAATACGGTGTGATACTGGCACTAGGATTGACAGATAAATCAATAGAATAGAAGAGAGAGCCTGAAAATAGATCAACACGTATATGATCACTTGATTTTGACAAAGGTGGCAAAACAATTTAACAGGGAAGGAGAGTCTTTTCAACAAAAGGAGCCAGAATAGAATAGCTGAATATCCACATAGAAAAAAATGAACAGTGACCCCCTACCTCACAAAAATGACTTTGAGATGAATCGACCTAATGTAATGTTTTAAAAGTATGAAGCTTTCTAACTGAAAACATATGTGATTATTTTTGTGACTTGGGGGGGGTTAGCCAAAGGTTTCTTAGGTCACAGAAAGCAGTAACCATAAAAGATCCAAAATTAGAGCTCATCAAAATTGTCATTGAAAATGTTAACAAAAGTAGTATCAAACGACATTTGAAAAATAGCTTTGTAAAACTATATTAATAGGTATAAGGATTTTTTCTTATTAATCTAATAAAATTCCTTAATAGGAATTTCCATAGCTTAAGAATGGCTTATTTTATCTGCGTCTTCTTCGATGATTGCAAATGCCTTGTGATACTTCATGATTACTCTGTCTGTGAATAAACAAGTATGACTTGTCTTTGTCTGGGTGCTATATATTGCTGGTTTGAAACTAAGTCAGGCAGCTAGTGGGTAGAGAAAATGGAAGAATAAAGAGCAACCCAGAAATAGAGGAATCTTACTGACTTTTGTTAGTGAATATTTTATAGAAAGTCTTGCTCTTTCTTTTCTAAAATTTTATTTAATTATTGGGTAGGCGAAGGCACTTCCATTCTATTTTATGCCTTTCAAAATAGCCAATTCTAAGGGATGTACTTCTGCTACTGTCAACAAAAAGCTTGGCAGCAGCTGCCGCACTGGCTGCTCTCACCTTATATGTTTAGTTCCCAAGATAGCTGCCCTTTCTCTAACAGCAGTCAGCTCGACTGTGCCACTAGAATAGACAAATATTTGCTCGAGAATCACAACCATAGGGACTTGCTCCCCTAGTTAGGGCCATGGTACATATTTTTGTTTATATTATGGGTGTTACATGCAGATTAATACTTTCAATTAATCCTCCTAGTTGCCTATAACATTAACATTTCGAGATATATTTAGATTTTTTCTTTTTTCCTATAGGAGGCTTCGTTTCTTTTATTTTACAAGAAAGACTTTTAATGTATTCTCAAAAAAACATTTAGAGAAAACATAAGTGAAAATACAATTTAAATTACCGTAGTTGTACCAGCAGGAATGAGCTCATTAACATGTTGGTGTATTGAGTGATCCTTTTTCCTCATGGGTACACATATGTTTTTGTGTGTTAGTCTTGCTTGCCCTCCCCATAGTCTGAAATCATTTTATGTAGTTCATATTATTTTTAAACTTGATATACAAGTTTTCAGGAAGCAAACTACTCTAGCTATTTGAAGAGGAATGCAGATTTATATTGGGAATTTTGAAACTACCTAGTTTCTTACAAAATCATTGGAAGGTTTGGAGGGGTGGTTTCGAGTTTGAGTCTCCAGAAATGACTCCCGTGCAAACATACAGTATTGGTGTACCTAGGGAACTGCTCACCTTTGCAGCTGTCAAGGAGTCCACTGTTGGAACTATTGATGTCAGAACATGTGGCAGTAGTTGTGTTCCAGGAATGAGGAGCCTTCAGTAACACCCAATGGCTGTGCCCTGGAATGCAGAAAAGTTAAACCTTCCATGTCTAAATGCCTAAAATAGGGAAACTGGAGAGTTATATTTTTAGAGTGATGTTTCATTTTTTAGAGGAGTGTGAATTCCTAGATCAGTCAAACATGCACATTGTTTAGTTTGTACTTTAGTACATTGTTAACTGGCCGAAATCCAATGACTGACAGGGTAAAGATTCACCATTTCTAGCATACTGGGCGCTTTTTGTTTTTGACTTGATTACATTAACTTTTTGAAAACTATTCAGTGATTTATTCAAGCTACATCTGTGTTGTTCTAGATGCTAGAGGATAGCATAACAGGATAAAGCCTCTGCTCTTATGATGAGACAGCTAAGTATTTAATATGACTTTTCAAATAGTAGTATGAATGGTAAAGTAGGGAAAAGGGGTGGGAGGAGCTGAGGTTTGATAAGATGGTCGTGGAAGATCCCATTAACGAGATAAACTTCAAGTAAAGACCTAAATGAAGAGAAATTTTTCTCTAGTACTGAACTAGCACTGTGCAAGTGGATTGCCTATAGGCAGAATCAATGTGCAATAATTCAGAATATTAATTCGCAATTTATGTTTGATGGGTAATTTGGTTTTTGAATGTTGATCTGGATTGTCAATATGAAAATAGGTGATTAAAAGTTATATATGGGAAAGGCTAGGACTACTGGTCTATGTACATTTTAGATTATTCTTATATTTTACATAATATGCTTGACCTGACCCTTTCTGGTAGCATTGATAATATAATATTGAATAAACCATAAAACCAGTGGGGAAAGTCTCATGTAGGTATATTTTTAAAAAACATTTTGATCTCTCCCCAGACCCCCATCATAACCGTTAAGACTAAAACAGGCTGGGTGTGGTGGCTTATGCCTGTAATCCTGGCACTTTAGGAGGCTGAGGCAGGAGGATCTGTTAATTCCAGAAGTTCAAGCATAGTGTGAGCAATATGGCAAGACCCTGTCGCAAAAAAAAAAAAAAAAGAAAGAAAAGAAAAAAAAATTAGCTGGGTATGGAGGTGGTACGTGGTACGTGTCTGTAGTCCCAGCTACCCAAACGGGTGAGGCTGGAAGGTGCCTTGAGCCCAGGAGTCCGAGAACGCAATGAGTTGTCATCAGCCACTGCACTCCATCCTGGGTGAGAGAGTGACACCCTATCTCAGAACAAAACAAAACAAAACAAAAACAATGAAATTACTTGAAAATTTTAAAAATAATATAAATTTGGGAGAATATTTTATTATTTAGGGATAGAGAAAAGTTTCCTAAGCACCAAATAAAACATAAAAGAACTCAGAAGAGAAATACTTGACTGTATAAACATAAAAAATTTCTTTAAGGCGACAGACACCATAAAACTAAGAGATAGCAAGCCAACAAATATAACTTTGCTATACATAATATGCAATATGTGTATTACAAACAGTAGACAAATTAGTGTCTAATACACAGAGCTCTTCTGTATATTATATATTTTATGCTCATGTGAGTAATATATTTATTGTGCAATCCTGCAATAAAGCAATAAAATATGATTATGGTGTTCCCCATTGATGGATATCCTAACATTTTAGATATGTTTCATGTTATCTTCACATCAACTTATGAGGTAAGTATTAACTTCATTTTACAAATAATATCTACTTCTTTCCTTCTATGTATTTTTTCCCTTTGAATCACGCCATCTGTATCCTGGCTACTCAATGGGTGATCTGCAGACCAGCAGCAATGAGCATAACCTGAGAACTTGTTAGAAATGCAGAATCTGAAGTCCCGCCCCAGACCATTGGAATCAGAATCTGCATTTTAACAAGATGCCCAGCTGATTGAATTACATTTATGCACATTAAAATTTGACAAGTATAACCTCATTGGTTATTTTTATATTTATGGAAATATTATTGTCTTCATAATCAGTAGGCATTGTGCTTTATTTTCTGAATTTAAAAATTTGGACTTCGACAATTTCAGTAGCAAGATGCGAAAGTGCAATCAATTAGAAAAAGTTATTAGGAATAAAATGGAAACTATTCACAACAGGTCAAACATCGTCCTGGGTAGTTTTACATATTAACCTTCACAGATATGAAATAAGTCACGTTATAACCATTTTTCAGATGAGGGACACTAAAGGACAACAAAAAACAGTGGGTGAGTTAGTCATGGTGTATTGGAATACTATGCAGTCATTGAAAAGAATATGAATGCCTGTATATTAACACTGAAGGATGTCTGTGATTTATTTTTAAGGAAAATGAAAGTATAAGTAACTTGCCCGAGTTACTTATACTAGTAAGTAGTAGACCTAGGATTCAAACTTGAACTCCTACTTGTACTTCTCTCTTTCACTTCTTTCCTCCCTCCCTTCCTTCGTTCCTCCGCTGCCCCACTTCCATCCTTCATCCTTCCCTCCTTTCTTCTTCCTTTTTTTTTTTTTTGGAGATAGAGTCTTGCTCTGTTGCCCAGGCTGGAGTGCAGTGGCACAATCTCGGCTCACTGCAACCTCTGCCTCCCAAGTTCAAGCGATTCCCCTGCCTCAGCCTCCTGAGTAGCTGGGATCACAGGTGTGCATCACCATGGCTAATTTTTGTATTTTCAGTAGAGACAGAGATTCACCATATTGGCCAGGCTGGTCTGGAACTCCTGGCCTCAAGTGATCTGCCCACCTCGGCCTCCCAAAGTGGTGGGATTACAGGCGTCAGCCACAGCACCCTGCCCTCCTTTCTTTACAGTAATTTCTCGTAATGCTTACCTGCACACGTCTTTTATATACTTCCACCATTCTTCTTATAAAAATGATTCTTAGAGGAAACAGTTTTATTATGGACAGAATTCTACAATGGAGATGTTTATGTGAGAAAACTATCTCTGGATTTATTAGCAGCTTTGTAGGAGATATTGATGACCTTTGCTGAATTATTAAGGAATGCATAGAGTAAGTGGTAACTATGAGCTCCAGTGGCTCCCTGAGGGCTAGTAATTATAATGATTTTGATTAGAGGCTAACAGGGGTTCCAGGTTGGGCCTCCCAGGCTGTGTCTCCAAGTGAGGTTACCAAGGTCCAAGACCTGCCCTTTCAGTTTATGATTTGAGTACACTCATTGAAGGTGATAAGGACTTTGAGTAGTTAAGCCAACTTAATAAAACTTGCAGGAGACTAATGTACTCTGAAAAACAATCTAATAATTTACTTTACAATTATAACTGCCAGCAGACCAGACATTTCTATCAGCCTATTGATACATTCTGTCCATGGTAGATAAACTTACCAAGGAAAGCAAATTAAGACCAGAAGGTTGGTTGACTATAGAACTGTTCCAAAGGAAATTATTGTTGCGTAGAGATACTTGCTATAATAGCCTGTGACATGATTTTCCATATTAGACGCCGACTAAATCTGCCTGGTACATGACACACCTCCTTGATCAAAAGTGACTGCATGCTTCTGCTGCTAGAGACACAATGACAGAATTTTAAACTTCATAATTACCACTTTCCTGGTTGGCCTTTCTCTGCTTCCTTTCTCATGTCAATAAGTATTTTCAAATGTAATTTAAGTTTAAATTTATTTGATTTTAATTTTTTTCCAATCTGGCCTTTTAGTGACACTGGAGAGACTGCTTAATCTAATTTTTCAGACTGTCTCTAGATCAGGGGACTATTTCCTGCAACCTATGTAATGTCAGTGTATGAGGAATCAGTATTTCTATTCTAATAATGCCAATGTGACCTTTCCTGATATCTTATGCCTGAAATAGTCTGTACCTAACTTCCACGTTTGGAATGCTCTGCACCCTTGGCACAATGGGAACAGTTTTTCTCTTGGGGCCCTCAGAATTGTAACTGCGGTGGCTCCATTGCTTATCCCGTGAACACCTTGGGTGGTGCACTCACTCCTTCAGATTTCAGGCAGAAATTGACTTGAATTAATGTTTGTCATCTAAAACAATGGTGTGCTAACTTAAGTGCCCTCATTATGTCTTCCATGAGTGACTTGCTTACTCTAGCCTCTGTGGCCATTCTAAGAACTGTATGTTCTTGCCAATTTTATCGAGGTTGGTGAACACAACTTCACAGATAAGACAGTGCACTTTTATTCTAATATACTCTTTTATTCTAAAATAGTAACCCCATATTCTAGTAAGTTGGGGAACAGACTACTGGGCTTGGACTTAGGTGACCCGGGATACTAGTCCTGCTATTCTATTAACTATTGTGTGGTCTTGGCTTAGATGCTATTATCTGCTGAAATGCACTTTGTCCTTTCCTTTGTTACAATTTTCAAATAGCACTTATAGAGCAAACAGGTGGCTTTCACATCTGTTTATACAACTAAACCGTAAAACAAATATTAGTCTATTAAAGCTTCATTGTATTAGACTCTTTCTCTCTTTTCTGGACCTCTCTTTTTCTCTTGTGATTTAGTCTAAACTTAAGAAATTAGGCTTATAAAACTAAAAAAGACACATTTGAAGTTTAGGAAAAGTTTGGTCATATTTCCTTAGCTATTTTGGCAACACTTTGGGAATGTATTTTCCCTCCGATAACAACTTCATAAGCTCATAAATCTAATTTATACTATTGTCTTGGATGCAGCCTGTTTTGCTAATTTTAACCTCCAAGATGATATAGAGTATAAGCTAGTGTAAGCAATGTTTATTCTGACCAAGCGTCTACAATTTGTTATCTAGTCATCTGTACACACCATCTTTATAGCTTCTTTCCAAATGTATTGACAAAAAGGAACATCAACTTTTTTCTGGGTATGTCTTTAAATAAATGTAGACAATTCTAGAGCCTAGTGATAGGATTACCAGTTTAAAAGTTTTGAATGACATATTTTAGCATTGGTAAATATCAGGGGAAAAGAACTAGTATAAATACCACGTGAGTCCTTTTATTATAATAGAAGAGGCAAGATTGAAGATAGGCTGAGCATCTGCTTATTCATTAATTCATTCAATCAAAAACTATTATGTATCTGAGTCATGCTCAATGCTATGTATTTGGGATACATAGGTGGAAAGACATATCTTGATCTGTGTCATGTTTTCTCAACTATTCTGCAGCCTTGGGCTGGACTTTAACCTGTGGGATTATAATGTTCACTGGGAATAACTTTGCTACACAATAGGTATAAGTAACTGTTAGCAGTGTATTAGACAACACAGTCTAAAATAGGACTAGTTTGTCCCCGTATACCGTAATAATGTTCATCTATGAGGATACTTGTTTTACTGTGCTTCACTTTATTGTACTTCATAGATGCTGTGTTTTTCACAAACTGAAGATCTGTGACAATCCTTCAATAGGCAAGTCCACAGGTGCCATTTTCCCAACAGCATGTGCTTACTTCATGTCCCTGGGTCACATTTTGGTAATTCTTGTAATATTTCAAACTTTTTCCCAACTATATGTGTTATGGAGATCAGTGATCAGTGATCTTTGATATTACTTTTGCCATTGTTTTGGGGTGCACGAACCCTGTAAGACAGCAAACTTGATGAACGTTGTGTGTGTTCTGACTGCTCCACTGATGGGTCTCTCTCCCTCTTCTGGGGTCTTCCTATTCCCTGAGACACAACAATATTGAAATTAGGCTAATTAATAACCATTGTACAATGGCCTCTAAGTGTTCAAATGAAAGGAAGAATCACATCTCTCACTTTAAACCAAAAGCAGAAATGATTAGGCTTAGTAAGGAAGGCACATTCAAAAACCAAGATAGGCTGAAAGCTAGGCCTCTTGTGCCAAACAGTTAGCCAAGTTTTGAAGGCAAAGGAAAAGACTGTTAAATTAAAAGTACTACTCCAGTGGACACATGAATGATAAGAAAATGAAACAGACTTTTGCTGATGTGAAGAAAATGTGAGTGGTCTGGATAGAAGATCAAGCCAGCTACAACCTTTTTTTTTAAACTTTTATTCTAGATTCCGGGGTACATGTGAAAGTTTGTTACACAGGTAAACTCATGTTACAGGGGTTTGTTTTACAGATTATTTCATCACCCAGGTATTAAGCCCAGTACCCAATAGTTATATTGTATGTTCTTGTCTCCTCTCACTCTTTACCCTCAAGTAGACCCCTGTGTTTGTTTCCTTCTTTGTGTTCTTAAGTTCTTATCATTTGGCTCCCACTTGTAAGTGAGAACATGCGACATTTGGTTTTCCGTTTCTGCATTAGTTTGCTAAGGATAGTAGCCTCCAGCTCCATACATGTTTCTGCAAAAGACATGCTCTCATTCTTTTTTATGACTGCATAGTATTCCGTAATGTATGTGTACCACATTTTCTTTATCCATTCGGTCATTGATGGGCACTTTGGCTGATTCCATGTCTTTGCTATTGTAAATAGCACTGCAGTGATCATTCATGTGCATGTGTCTTTATGACAGAATTATTTATCTTTTGCTGGGTATATACCCAGTAATGGGATTGCTGGGTTGAATGGTAGTTCTGCTTTTAGTTCTTTGAGGAATTGCTTTTTACAATGGATAAACTAATTTGCACTCCCATCAACAGTGTATAAATGTTCCCCTTTTTCCCCAGCCTCACTAGCATCTGTTATTTTTTGACTGTTTAATAATAGCCATTCTAATAGCATGAGATGGTATCTCATTGTGATTTTGATTTGCATTTCTCTAATGATTAGTGTTATTGAGCTTTCTTTCATATGTTTGTTGGCCTCATGTATCTCTTCTTTTGAGAAGTGCCTGTTCATTTTCTTTGCCCACTTTTTAATGGAGTTGTCTGTTTTTCTCTTGTAAATTTAAGTTCCTTATAAATGCTATATATTAGACTTTTGTCTGATGCATAGTTGGCAAATATTTTCTCCCATTCTGTAGGTTGTCTGTCTACTCTGTTGATAGTTTCTTTTGCAATGCAGAAGCTCTTGTTTAATTAGATCCCATTTGTCAATTTTTGCTTTTGTTGTGATGGCTTTTGGCATTTTTATCATAAAGTCTTTGCCAGTTCCTATGTCCAGGATGGTATTGCCTGGGTTGTCTTCTAGGATTTTTATTGTTTGGTTTTTTTCATTTAAGTCTTTAATCCATCTCGAGTTGATTTTTGTATATGACGTAAGGAAGGGGTCCAGCTTCAATTTTCTGCATATGGCTACCCAAATCTTTCAACTGCATGGTTAGCTGTATTCCTAGGTATTTTCTTCTTCTTGTGGCACTTGTGAATGGTATTGCTTTTCTGATGTGGCTCTCAGTTTGCCTGTTGTTGGTATATAGGAATGTTAGTGATTTTTGTACGTTGACTTATATCCTGAAACTTTACTCAAGTTGTTTATCAGCTGAAGGAGCTTTTGGGCTGAGACTATGGGATTTTCTAGATATAGAATCATGTCATCTGCAAACAGAAATAGTTTTGGCTTCCTCTTGTCCTATTTTGATGGACTTTAATTTTTTCTCTTGCCTGATTCCTCTGGCTAGGACTTCCAATACTATGTTGAGTAGAAGTTGTGAAAGAGAGCATCTTTGTCTTGTGCTGGTTTTCAAGGGGAATGCTTCTGGCTTTTGCCCATTCAGTATAATGTTAACTGTGGGTTTGTTATAGATAGCTCTTATTATTTTGAGGTACGTTCCTTCAATTTCTAGTTTATTGAGAGTTTTTAACATGTAGTGGTGTTGAATATTATCAAAAGCCTTTTCTGCATCTATTGAGATAATCATGTGGTTTTTGTCTTTAGTTCTGTTTATGTGATGACTCACATTTATTGATTTGGTACGTTGAACCAACCTTGCATCCTGGGGATGAAGGCTGCTTGATCATGGTGGATAAGCTTTTTGATGTGCTGCTGGATTTGGTTTGCCAATATTTTGTTGAGGATTTTTGCATTGATATTCATCAAGGATATTGGCTTGAAGTTTTCTTTTTTTGTTGTTATCTCTGCCAGGTTTTGGTTTCAGGATGATGCTGGCCTCATAGAATGAGTTAGGGAGGAGTCCCTCCTTTTCAATTATTTGGAATAGTTTCAGTATGAATAATACCAGTCCTTCTTTGTACCTCTGGTAGAATTCAGAAAACAGCCTTATACTGGAAGAAGATACTGTCTAGGACTTCCGTAGCTAGAGAGGAGAAGTCAATGCCTGGCTTCAAAGCTTCGAAAGACAGGCTATCTCTCTTGCTAAGGGCAAATGTAACGGGTGAATGTAAGTTGAAGCCAGTGTTCATTTACCATTTTGAAAAATCCTAGGGTTCTTAAGAATTATGCTAGATCTAATCTGCCTGTGCTCTAGAAATGGAAGAAAACAGAACACATCTGTCTACAGCATGGTTTATTGAATATTTTAAACCCACTTTTGGACTACTGCTCAGAAAAAAGAAAGATTCCTTTCAAAATATTCTGGTTTATTGACAGTGCACCTGGTCAGCCAAGAGCTCTCACGGGGATGTATGAGGATATTAATTTCTTTTCATGCCTACTAACACAGCCAGTTCTGTAGCCAATGGATCAAGGAGTAATTTCAACTTTCAAGTCTTACGTTTTAAGAAATAAATTTTATAAAGCTATAGCTGCCATAGAAAGTGTTTCCTCTGATGGACCTGGGCAAATTAAGTCAAAGTCCTCCTCAGAAGGATTTACCATTCTATTTCCTATTAAGAACATTCATGATTCACTGGAGAAGGCCAAAATGTCAGCATTAACAGGAGTTTGGAAGAAGTTGATTCCAACCCTCATGAATAACATTGAAGAATTCAAGACTTCTGAGGCTGAAGTACTGCAGATGTGGTAGAAATAGCAAGAAAGCTAGTATTAAAAGCAGAGCCTGAAGATGTGAGTGACTTACTGCACACTTATGATAAAAATGGAATGGATAAGGAGTTGCTTCCTATGAATGAGCAGAGAAAGCAATTTCTTGAGATAGAATCTCTTCCTGGTAAAGACGCTGTGAACATTGTTGAAATGGCAAGAAAGTATTTAGAATATTACATAAACTTAGTTGCTAAAGCAGAAGCAGGGTTTAGGAGGACGGCAGTTTTGAAAGAAGTTCTACTGTGGATAAAATGCTAGCAAACAGCATTGCACGCTACAGAGAAATCTTTATGAAGAGAAGAGTCCATTGATGTGACAAACTTAATTGTCTTATTTTAAGAAATTGCCACAGCCACTCTTATCTTCAACGACCGTCACATTGATGAGTCAGCAGCCGTCAACATCGATGCAAAACCCTACACCAGCAAAAAGATTTGGACTCACTGAAGGCTCAGATGATTGTTAACATTTTTTAAGCAATAAAGTGTTTGTTAATTAAGGTATGTATATTTTTTAGACATAATTCTATTGCACACTTAATAGCAGTATAGTGTAAACATAATTTTTATATGTTCTGGAAAGCCAAAAAATTGACGTGACTTACCTTATTCTGATACTCACTTTTCCGTAGTGGTCTGCACTGAACTTGCAGTATTTCTGAGGTATGCCTGTAGTTTCAACAAATGTTTATGAGGATCGACTTCCACTTGAGACCCCAACTTACTATTAGATGTTGTGAACACAATATAAAAATTTCTATGTTTTTTCTTATTTCAAATTCAGTAACAGCTTATTTTAGGGAAAGGGACTAGGGAAGAAAAAAAGAACAAAGATATTACCTGGATTTCAGTTTAGGTTCAACTTTTAAAAAAATAGATTGGGGAATACAAGTGCGGTTTTGCTACATGAATATTTCGCTCAGTGGCAAAGTCTGGGCTTTTAGTGTAACCATCACCTGAATAGTGTACATTGTCTTCCTTAGGTAATGTCTCATCCCTGCCACTTTCCTATTCTCCAGTGTCTGTTATTCTACAGTCTATGTCCATGTGTACACATTATTTAGCTCTCACTTATAATTCAGAACATGTGGTATTTTACTTTCTCTTGCTGAGTTATTTCTCTTAAGATAATAGCTTCCAGTTTGATCCATGTTGCTGCAAAACGATGGGGCATTTCCTTCTATTTTATGGCTAAGTAGTATTCCATAATATATGTATGGCACATTTTCTTTAACCAGTCATCTCCATTGATGGATGCTTAGGGTAGTTCCATATCTTTGCTATTTTGAATAGTGCTGTCATAAACATACAAATGCAGGTTTTTTTTTTTGATGTAATGATTTCTTTGGGGTAGATACCCAGTAACAGTATTGCTGGATTGAATGGTAGTTCTAATATTAGTTTTTTGAGAAATATCCTTACTGTTTTTCGTAGAGGTTGTACTAATTTACATGTTCACCAACAGTATATAAGTGTTCCCTTTCCTCTGCATCCTCACCAACATCTGTTATTCTTTGAATTGTTAGTCATAGCCATCCTGACTGGTGCAAGGTGGCATCTCATTGTGGTTTGATTTGCATTTCTCTGATGATTAGTGATGTGCATCTTTTCATATCCTTGTTGAACATTTGTATGTCTTCTTTTGGAAAATGTCTGTTCATATCATTTGCCCAGTTTTTAATGTTTTAATGAGGTTATTTTGCGTTTTTTTTTTTTTTTGAGACAGAGTTTCGCTCTTGTTGCCCAAGCTGGAGCACAATGGAGCAACCTTGGCTCACTGCAACCTCCACCTCCTGGGTTCAAGTGATTCTCCTGCCGCAGCCTCCTGAGTAACTGGGATTACAGGTGTGTGCCACCCCGCCTAACCAATTTTTTTGTATTTTTAGTAGAAACGGGGTTTCATCATTTAGCCAGGCTGGTCTTGAACTCCTGACCTCAAGTGATCTGCCTGCCTCAGCCTCCCAAAGTGCTCAAATTCTGGGATTATAGGAGCGAGCCACCATGCTGGACTTGTTTTGTTTTTGAGACAGAGTCTTACTTTGTCGCCTAGGCTGGAGTGCAGTAACACGATCTCAGGTAACTGCAACCTCCACCTCCCAGGTTCAAGTGATCCTCCTGCCTCAGCCTCTTAGGTAGCTGAGACTACAAAAATTTAGCTGTGCCACCATGCCCAGCTAAATTTTTGTGTTTTTAGTAGAGACAGAGTTTCATGATGTTGCCTAGGCTGGTCTTGAACTCCTGGCCTCAAGTGATCCGCCCGCTTCCACCTCCCAAAGTTTTACAGGCGTGAGCCACTGCAGCCAGGCTGGATACTTCTAGTGATTTTTTGTTTATATGGTAAACAAGGGGAAGATTATTCATGAGTTTTTTCTAGTGATTTTTTTGTTTGTATGGTAAACAAGGGGAAGATTATTCATGAGTTTTCCAGGGTAGGGGTGGGCAATTCCCGAAACTGAGGGTTCCTCCCCATTTTTAGATTATATAGGGTAACTTCCTGAAGTTGCTATGGCATCTGTAAAGTGTGTTTTTGCTGCTGGGAGTGTCCTTTAGCATGCTAATGTATTATAATTAGTGTATACTCAGCAGTGAGGATGACCAGATGTCACTTGTCAAAACCATCTTGGTTTTCGTGGGATGTGGGTGGCTTCTTTACCACAACCTGTTTTATCAGCAAGGTCTCTATGACCTGTATCTGTGCTGACCTAACCTCCTGGAAATGCAGCCCAGTAGATCTCAGCCTCATTTGCTGAGCCTCTATTCAAGATGGGAGTCAACGCTGGTTTAAAGGCCTCTGACGTGACCATGCTAAAATCTCCACCCAGGGAGGAACTACAGCTCATGACCATCTCATGGGACCTTGTGCTGGCAGAATGGCTCAGTATGTGTGCGCCACTGAAACCCCCTCCTCTCCATGTGATGATGCACCCTCTCCCCTCTCCATGGCCCCAGAAAACCCTCCTGTCACTTTCCCTCAGAAAGAACTGCTTTGGAGAATACTCCCCATGGGCTCCTTAAGTCAAGTAATAAAAGCCCTCTTGATGAAAAAAGCAAAGAAGGATATTTATCTGGCTATAGTGCTGAAGACAATATCCTGTGGATCACGTCATTTAATAAATATTTATTACTGTGTAATATTTATTACTATCTATACTAGGTGTCGGGTACTTAGTGAGTTTCCGGACATACAATGGTGAAAACAACAGACATGTTCTTTGTCTTCATGGAGCCTACCACTGAGTAAACTAGGTGACACTGAGAGACACAAGTCATAGTCACAAATACATAATGACAAGCCAGTGTAAGCATATGGAAATAGGGCTCTGTGATATCATACACAAGAGAACGTGACCGATTTGGGGACAGTTTGAGTTGAGATCTAAAAGACAAGTGGGAGTTAAGTAGACAAAACCTGGGGGTTGTGTGTGGAGGAGGCATTCTAGGCGGAAGGAAGCAGAAAGGCTGTGCGAGAGGAAAGTTTAGTGCTTTAGAGACACTGAAAAGCCAGTTTGACCTGGGAGCACAAAGCAGATGCCTGTGTGGAGTTGGAGAGGTAGCCGGACTATGCAGGTTTTCGTGAATTATTCCAAGGATTTTGGTCTTTATACTAAGATCATTAGAAGCTGTTAAAGGGGTTTAAGCAGCAGAATGATGTGGTCAGACTTGTATTTCTGTAAGACCACACTTTCTGAAATGTCGCCTCATGGGTAGAGGGTAGATGTGGATATGAGGTGGAATGGACAAATGAAGAATTGAGCTCATTATGCTGTTTATACCTAGTTATGTACCACGAAACGCCACAGACTCCCAGTCATCTCTTACCCTTCTCATTCTAATTCCTCTTAGATTCCTTGTGTCCTTCCCCACCTCTCTTCCACTCTGGCAACTCTTTCACAACATCCACAGTAAAACCTCCTGTGTCTGCAGCCCAGACTTTAAATGTTTCTTTCTCCTTGTTCTAATAAAAATATGACTTCCCTGACAACACTGCCCTGTTACCTGAGTGGTGGCTGTATTTTCCTCCCACTGAGACTGGAAATTGGACAGGTCTTGTCCTCCTTGCTCACTGTGGCTTCTTTCATTCTTCCTCTCTCCTTCTTAAAACTTACTGATTTTGTGCTGGTGAGAATGTGAAGAAAAGACAACTCTTATATACTGTTAGTGGGGATGAAAACTAGTACAACCACTATGGAGAACAGTATGGAGGTTTCTAAAAAAAACACAACTAGAACTACCATGTGATCCAGCAGTCCCACTGCTGAGAGTGTCCACGGGAAAGGAAATTCCCGTATTGAAGAGCCATCTGCATCCTCGTTTTCACTGCAGCCCTATTCACGATAGGCAAGATACGGAATCAACCTAGGTGATATATTCACCTATAATTCTTATTTGTCCATTAAAATAAAAACATAAAATTTTTAAAAAACGTGCTCATTTTGAGTCTCATGTAATAAATTATATGACTCATTATTGTTAACATTCCTCGTTTCTTTGCACTTTTTTTTTCTTTCTTTTTTTCTTTTTAATTTTTTTTATAGAGACGGGGTTTCACCGTATTGGTCAGACTGGTCTCGAACTCCTGACCTCAGGTGATCCACCCGCTTTGGCCTCCCAAAGTGCTGGGATTACAGGCAGTTTCTTAACACTTTTAACTTCAAACTGTGTAATTTATTCTAGCACAACTCTTGTCATTAGTTCTTGATTTCAATAACAAAGAACTGGTTACTCAGTTCTTTGACGTCTTCTTCTTCAGTCAGTGATGTTCCTTGTATGCTCCCTCATGACTTTCATCATCATCGATAACTGTGTCTTCTGTATAATCTGAATTTCATGTCTTTCACTCTAAATACCATCTCTTCTCTTCTCCCACCTCACTCTTTCCAGCTTTCTAATTCCAGCAATCTTTGGACCTCTCTGGAACTCTGGTTTCCACTGATCACACCACTTTTCCACTCTTCCTCTCTGATAGTTTTATTTTCTCTTTTCCTACCCTAAATTTCATAGTCAGTTATTGGAAGCCTTCTTTTTCATACATGCTTAATTCTTTTGCCTTTCTCTCACTTTTTACTATTCTTTGGGCAAAACTATTAATACTTTCTGGTGAAGTCCAACTCTCTACTCTTCTGAACCTGTAACTGATCACCTGAAGTGGAGACTGGAGGAAAATACTCAACCAAGTTGCTTCATAGCATTGGAAATTCATGATTACGAATGTCAAGTAGGCCCTTAATGCTGTCAGGTAAGCCTTCTATACATCCTTAGGCCATCTGTCTCTTGCCTTCAGGATGATTATTTCAGACTTTTTCCATTTTACTGAAACTCCAACATGCCTCTATGCTCAGCTGATGACCATGCTTTCTCTTTTACGGAGAAAATGGAAGCACTCGGGAGAAAACGTGCAGTTGCCTTCTACAACATCTGCTTACTTAAAAGCACTAGCACCTCCCTCCACCTTCCTACCTGTTACCTCAGATGAACTAACCATCTTCCTATCGAAAGCCAGTGTCTCTGTTCATTATTTGCTATCTCTACTTGTCTACTCAAAGAATGTACTCTAGCAATTCTTTCCTCTTTTTCCTAGATTATCATTTTTTCGCTTTCTACTGGATCATTCCAATGACCTTACACAAAAGTATCTTGACTCTACTTCCCTCAACAAATCACTCAAGTTTTTTGCTCCCCTTTGCAACATACCTCCTTAAAAGCACTGTCTGTACTGTTTCCAAATTCTCTTCTTCCCTTTTCTCTTAAAACCATGCCAACACGTATTTGACATCACTGTGTGGAAACTGTAATCCTAGCACTTTGGGAGGCCGAGGTGGGTGGATCACCGGAGGTCAGGCGTTCAAGACCAGCCTGGCCATCATGGTGAAACCCCATCTTTAAAATAAAAAAAATAAAATAAATAAAAAAAATAAAAAAAAAAGATCACTGGTAACTTCATGATGCTAACCTTGGTGGTCAATCTTTGTTTTCATCTTACTCAACTCTGTCATCAGTATTTGCCATGTGATCATCACTCCTACTGCTTTGGTAAGTTTTCTTCACATGGCTTCCAGAATTTTCTTTTGCTCCACTGGCCACTCACTCCTTTGCAGGGTTTTCCTTTTCCCATACTTTTAGTGTGGTATGCTCCACAGTTGTGTCTTATTCCTCTTCTCAACTGTATTTACGTTATCTACCGTGGTGATCTTATGTTCACCATGGCTTTAAATATTTGCCAGTGACCTCCACATTTATATCTCTGGCTCAGATTTCTTTCTCCAACTCCATCTCATATATCAACTGTCAACTAATTTTTCCAACTGGATGTCTTATAGACATCTCAAACTCAGCATGTCCTAAACAAACTCCTGCTTCCTCTCTCTCTCTCTCTCTCTCTCTCTCTCTCTCTCTCTCTCTCACACACACACACACATACACACACACACAGAGACCTGCTGTATCAGCAGCCTTTTCCATTGCAGTTGATAGCAATTATAGGTTATCAACTCATCCCAGTTGCTCAAGCCAAGAAACCTTGTGTCATTTCAGACGGTTCTTTATTCATACCCCACATCCAGTCCATTAAGACAGTCTCGTGGCCTTTCTTTCCAGATATACCTGGGATCTGAATTACTTCTCACTGCCTACTTTGCTGATTGATAGGTACCACCATCATCTCTTTCCTGATTACCTCAGTTTTTTTCTAATAGGTTTCCCTATTTCTCTCCTGGTACCCATACAAAATTATTTTCAGATAAGTAGCCACAGAGATAATTTCAAAAAGTAAGTCCTATTATATATTCCTACAGCTTAAAACACTGTAGCAACTGCCCATTTCTTTCGGAATAAAGCCAAAATCCTCTCAATGGCCTACAATACCCCACATAATCTGCTTTATCTATCATTATCTTTCTTTCTTTTTCTTTACCCTCTCACTCAACTTTAGCCACTCTGGCCTCCTTGCTATTCCTTAAACTCACCACACATAACTCAGAATTAAGAACTTTGCTCTTGATATGCTTGCTTCCTGGAATATTATTTTTCTAGATATTTTCTTCATTAATTCTCTCCTCTCCTTCAAGTCTTTGCTAATAAGGCCTAGGCTTACCGCCCTATTTCAGATGGCAATTTCCCCACCTCCCAGCACCTCCAATTTTCCTTTGCTCTCATGATCTTTTTTCTTTTCTTTTCATAACAACGATCACTTTCTAACATAGTAGGTAAATTCCTTAGCTATGATGCTTATTGTTTATTGCCTTCTCCTGCTGTAAGCTTGAATGAGGACAGGGATCTTTCTGTTCACTGATGTATCCAAGCGCCTGAGATAGCACGAGGCACATAGTAGGAGCTCAATTATTGTTTGTTGAATGAAAGAAAAACAGAGTGAAGAATTCAGAACCTGACCAACATAAATGTGAAATAAATGATAAAGGAAGCATCCCATTTAATAGGAAACTGGATTATTCAACAGATGGCAATTGGTTATATAGTTGGAGGAGAGAAAAAGTTAGATTTCTACTTATATAAAATGAATTTCTTTACATATAAGTTACACATAAGATAGCCTCATGAAGAACCATTACAGTGGAGGTTAGGGTTGGAGGAGAGATTTGAATAAATCTTGGTGTAAATTTTTTTCAACCATTGTTTTGGTACTCTTCTACTTGTATTGTCTGCGTCTTTGAGATACAATATGATAGAAAGAGTGTAATTTCCATGATCTCCTTCAGCTAGGGTATTTATTTTACATTCACAGGGCATTAGTTTCATGGAGCTTCACTTCTCAGAAAGTATGCTGTCACTGCTTATTCCCCACTACTTTCTGTCAAGTTAATTTCTGGATTAATTTTCTGGATTTCCTGACTGTAGAAAGACGGAGAGAAGAAACACGATTGGTTGATGGGTGTGGGGACGGAGTAGAGGGAGGCACATGGGAAGATGAGTGTTTGGGCTCGTTGGATCCAGATTCATTCTCGAATGGTAGAGAAAAACTTGAGGCTTTCTGTTGGTATTGAACCTGGGTAGCAGATCACAGACAAAGAATATATAAAAATATGAATACTTCTCATTTGTTTTTCTTCAGGTGTCTCTTTTTCAGGAAGTGGCCAGGGTGTATTGGGAGTCAAGGACAGAATATTTCACTCAGCTCAGCTTCATCAGACTTATAATCGGAATCAAACCCTCTAAGATTCTGACATCAGCTTCCTTTTATTCTCATACAATGTTTCACTTATTCTGCATTTTATAGACATTTAAAAAGAAATTAGGACAGGCTTGACGTGGTTATCAGATTAACAGCCTCTAAAGCAGTCTCCTCAAAATTCTTTCTAAAATGTTGTCACATAAAATGACACAACAAAATTGTGAAACAGGTAACATGGCTATTGTAACACCCCCATATATTTTCCCCATTTTTTTCCTCCCCGTGGGTTTTTCCCCAACTAAAGGTGACTCTGGTCCACTTATGTCTTCATCTGTGGCTTTTTGGTGACATCTTTCTACCATAGTTGAGTGATGGCTTAGTTGTCTTCTGAATCATGGCTTTCAGCCTGCCTGTTCTTCCCACAGTGTCCTTGGGATCATTCTGCTGTCCTCTCACATTCTGCCCACGCAGGAGAGTGAGACATCTTCAGAAACATGTTAACCTATTTTCCATGGAGACTGGAAGCAAGTTTCTTATCAGTAACAGACTGTCCATAATTGCCTTCAGGAAGAGTCCATGCTCTCATATAAGCCACTGGGCAAATAATGAATGAAATGTTTTTCTTCACTTGTACTGTCTTTTCTGGCTCTCATCCACACGTCCTCACTAAATTACCTACATTCAGTCCTCTCCCACACACATAATGAGAGATGGCAAGGCTTTAATCCTGTGGGGATGAAAATGAAGAAACATTATGTGATATTTAAGGAGCGTAACAGTGTTTCCTCTCCAGTGATGTTCTATTTTCTCTGTTGGAACCCTGCGTTCTCGCGCAGGTTTAACTCACACATCTATACAGGTGACTGTCCACGTCTGGTTTCTCTCCCAAGCTCCTGTCCGACCACCTGCTGAACTTTTCCATCTAGATACTCTTAAATCTACTGTGGCCCCAAATATGCTCACACCTTTCCTCCTGACTTACCTGTTCCCTTTCTGGGAATAGTCGCCAAACACTAAACGCTGTCATCTCAGAGTTGTCCTCTGCCTTCTCCTCCTACGCTCTGTGCTGTCTTGGGGAGTTCGTTTACCTTTATGATGACTCATCATCACCTTCTTTACATTTCCACGGCCACCACCCTAACCCTGGCAGGGCCATATTAAAATTTTTAAGGTTCCCTCCTCTCCTATACATTATTCAAATTTAAAACTGTGCTGTATGTATTCACTGAAAGTGAACTTTTTAATTTTCTTTGTGACTCAGCTTCACCGTTTCCCTAAGTTCATGTGGGAAGTAAAAGTTCCTCTTCAAAGTTTCTTTTCTTGTTAAAAAATAAATCGTAAGTGTGCTAATAACTCTTTGTTAAGCCTTCGCCTGTGTAGCTGTGAGACATGCCATGCTTACAGGCACGTACTATGTTCTATGTCCTTGTACTTTAACCAAGATATCTGTGCTGGACGTGCTCACAGGCATGTCCCAGCTCGCAGCCTACGACCCTTACCTGTTTAGAAAATAAGTTGTTAGCCAATCAGGTTTTGGTTTCAAGTGCAAGGTCTGGCTCCAGCCAATGAAGATCAAACGTGACGGTGTGTCTGCTTTTCCTTTATTCCTTGTACTATCCTGGCAAGATGGCTAGAGGGTACTAAAAAAGTAAACATTGCTTTGCTGAGAGTTCCGTTGTCTCAGTTCTAATTTTTCTTTGCAGCACTGAGTATCTGTTTCCAACAGTTCATATTAGTGAAAATGCTTCAGCTACTCAAACTTTCCTGAAACAAATACAGACATGTTGCTTTTTAATTCTATTACTGTGTTTTTTCCCTTTGATTTATTCTCTTCTGTAAATTAATTTTCCCCAGTTATAGCTCTTTTCTCCCTAGCAATCTGAAATGTTCTCACTAACCTACCAAATAAACTATGCATTGTGGCAACAGCATCTTAACAGTTTGGCCACAACCCACCTTTTAAGCTGTTCCTGTCTACTTTCTGTGCTTCACTGTCCGCGTCTGTTTGTTATAAGAAATGCCTGAGGCTGGGTAATTTATTTAGAAGGAGATTTATTTGATCCGTGGTCCACACACTGTACAAGAAGCATGGCACCTACATCTGTTTCTGATGAGGGCTTCAGGAAGCTTCCAATCACAGTGGAAGGGGACGAGGAAACTTCGAGTACAGATCATATGGTGAGATAGAAAGGAAGACAGAAGGAGAGGTGCCAGGCTCTTTCAACAGGCTGTTCTTTTGGGAATTAAAAGTGAGAACTCACTCATTCCCATGAGAATAACACCTTGGTGGGAGGTGTTTGAGTCTTGATCTGCCCCCATGATTCCAACACCTTCCTCCAAGCCCCACCATCAACACTGGGGATCGGATTTTAACATGAAATTTGGAGGGAACAAGTATCCTAACTGTATCACTCACGTTCTGGTCAAGCTGGGCTTATTTATTTCCACATGTACCCCTTATTATCTCTCTCAGCTTTGCTCATGATGAATTCCCTCTGATTAGAATCCCTTCTCCACTTTCCTCCGTTTTTTCTTAAAACATTCAGCATTCATTTAACAGATTTTCTTCTTTGTCAATCCCACTTTACCTCACAAACCAGCAAACAAAGAGAATGGGAGAAGCTAATGCTCTCCTTAGATGCCCCGTAGTACTTTAGGTCTCTCTTATGATATTTGGTATATTTTACATTATACCAGAATTTACATATGACTTTTTTTTTTCCAAATAAATAGACCAGAGTCTCAACTCATTTTGCTTGGCTATAGTAATAGATACACGTAATATTTTCATAGATGCAATGCTATTTATATAAAGGCAGTTCCTATATAGCTGATGTCCTAATGTTTATTTTCTAGATTAGTCATTTGGAACTCAGGATGCAGCTTCCTTTGGAACTAATCTTCTACATAGAAATTATGTTCTCAAATGCTTATTTAATCCTTGACACAATGAAATAATAGAAGACTCATCCCAGGGGCATAACAATGATTCTATAGGGATATGAATTCAGACTTCCAATATGGAACTCTTTTCATTCTCTGCCCCGCAGACCATATCTAGAAGAAGTGTTTAAATGAGTAAAACTCTCATTTGAAATAAACTACTGTGGATGCCTCTGCCCTGGGGCAAGAACTCTGAAAGAGTACAGGGGCAGAGAGTGCCCTAGAATCAGAAGAACTGCAAGCCTATGGCCAAAATGGTACTTGGAGGGGAAGGGCAAGGCGAGGCATACTTAGAAGCCCTTTTCTTTCTCCTCTGTCTTGTTCTTTGCCCCTCCTTTCATGACCCTTTGTAGATGTGCTCTTAGATTCATGACTGTGTAAAACTGTCAGGATGAGATCCCCATGACCATCTCATGCCTCCATTTTCAATTTGAAAAGTGAACAAAAAGGTCCAGTAGACTTGGGAGTGAATGCCACAGAAATTGTAGCTCAAATCTTAAATTCCTCTTCGATTTCTAATTAGATTCCTCCTATGGATGAGAATACGTGGCATTCAGTTTCCTCAGAATCAGAGAGTCTAACAGTGCTTCCTGACTGTGGGCGTGTGACCTAGTCTTCCTTACAGTAGAGGTATCTATTAGGCAAGCAAAGTTCTGTCAAAACAAGCATCATAAAATAAGAAAAATATTGAAAGCAATATTTATGTGGAAAATTGGATACTTTTGAAGGCGAGGGAGGAACCATGAACTTTTCATTGCTCCAGGATCTGGCCCTGATCCCTGTTAAGCCGGGTTTGCCCATCGTGAGCTCCCACATTGACACATCTGAGGCTATTCTCATCTTTCAGTCCAGAGAGGATCATGTTCCTCCTTTCCCCCAAATCTGATGTTTTCTTTTGTGCAGCTGTTTGTAATCTATATTTGATTAGATGTCTGCTTCTTTATCCTTTAAAATTATAATTGGGCCAGGTGCTGTAGCTCACGCCTGTAATCCCAGCACTTTGGGAGACCGAGGCGGGCAGATCACCTGAGGTCGGGAGTTTGAGATCAGCCTGACCAACACTGAGAAACCCTGTCTCTACTGAAAATACAAAATTAGCTGGGCATGGTGGTGCATGCCTGTAATCCCAGCTACTCAGGAGGCTGAGGCAGGGGAATCACTTGAACCCAAGAGGCAGAGGTTACAATGAGCTGAGATCTTGCCATTGCACTGTAGCCTGGGCAACAAGAGGGAAACTCTGCCTCAAAAAAAAAAAAAAAAAAAAAAAAAGAATTAGACAATCAATATTTATCTTTTTCTTTCTACATTTTATTTTTTATTGCAGTTTACAGGCTGTTAATTCTGATGTTAAAGACCTGGGCTGGTCTCTATTTGCAGACTGGTGCTAATGATACCACTGATCACAAATGTAGAGTATAGCATTTCCCATTCAATATCTGCTCTGCCTTCCAAGATTCTATAGGATTGTGGCACCTCGCCCTTCATAAAAAGTGAGGTGATGAGAACTGTAGTTCTTGGATCAAACAAACAAAAGGAACTTTAAAAAAATCCTACACCCTGCTAGCAACAACTGGAGAATTTGATGGTGGTAAAAAGGACTTGGGGAAGTTCTCATTCAACAGTCTCCAACCTTTTTGGCACCAGGGACCAGTTTCATTGAAGACAGCTTTTTCACGGTTGGGGTAGGCGATGATTCAAGCCATTACATTCATTGTGAACTTTATTTCTATGATTATTACATTGTAATGCATAATGAAATAATCATAAAACTCACCATAATGTAGAATCAGTGGGAGCCCTGAGCTTATTTTCCTGCAACTAGGTGGCCCCATTTGGGGGTGACAGATGGGACACCATCGGGAGACAGTAATACACGAAGTGTGTTGCTATGTCCAGTCTACTCCGGAATCTCATTTTGGTTGCTGTCATTGCAAAAAGCCCTGCTTCACAGAGCAGGGTTGGAAAAGGAAGGCTGGAAATGGAAGCAGGCTTTTCAGTGCTTTTGTGGCAATCCCAGGATATTCCATCTGGACTTTAATCCAGAATGTATGGAGATTTAATGTCTCAAACATACTTTTAAGGCGACTGTCATTTGCAGTGTCAAGCAGTTGATCCTCTTCTTGCACTGACAAAGTTGATTCACCTGGCTTATTCACAAATGGGATGGGGATCCATTCCTTTCCATTTGCGGGTTTTTTTGTGGTTGGGAAGTGATGCGCAAGCTCTTTTGAAAGCTGAGATAGGTGATCATGCACCAGCTGGGAGAAAGAAGGTCCTGGCTCCGTCTCTTTCGAAATCTCTGCTAATGTTTGAAACATGTCAGAAATCCCAATGTTCACTCATTGCCCCCGTAATGCCAATTTGACTTTGAGTGCAGCCCCTTCATCTGCTGACTTGAACACAGTGGCTGTTCTCCCCTGAAGTGGCAGGTTGAGTTTAGTAAGCAGGTCAAATGTGTCACACAAGTGAGCAAGATTTGTGATCTATTCTGTGTCACTGAAACGTGCTGCCAGTGGAGATCATTTTTCTAAAAGAAATCTCTGGAGTGGTTCTCGTAACCCAGAAACCCTGTCCAGTGGTTGACCTTTAGAAAGCCATCTCACTTCTGTGTATAAGAAGAGATGCTTGTGCTCCGTGTCCATCTCACAGAGCCATGTGAGCAGAGGTGAGTTAAGGGCATGTACTTTAATGTGGTTCATAATTTTAATCACATCCTGCAAAGCATGGTTAAGTTCAGATGACACTGTTTTGGCTAGCCAGCATTTCTCTATGGGAAGACGCAGTGCGTAGACTCACATTCAGAAACGACCTCTTTGATCTGAGTAGTGAAACTAGAAAGCCATCCAGTCATAGCAGCCCTCTGTCCATGCATATTCCAACACAAAATGACTGATTTGGTTTTCCAGATATGTAATCATTCAAAGATTTGAATGGTTCTGCAGCGGTGGTATCGGTTGCCAACAGAAGTAAACACAGCATATCTCATTCAGGAGTATGTACTCCTGAAAAACTATATTGCACAAAAACAAGCATTACTGCCTCGTTGTCAACATCGATAGACTCCTCAATTTGGATCGCACACCACAGTGACTCATTAATCCTCTCTAACTGTTGTGCCTCAATATCCTCTGCTATTTCATCGGTTCTAGTTATGGTGCTGGCCAAAAGAGAAACACATGCCACCCTTTGAACTACAGCCTCTCCTGAAAGTTCTGGACAAAGGTCCTTAGCAGCAGGCAGAATCAACTCTTCCCCAACAGTTAAAGGACCTCTTAGCTTTAGCAATGCAGTTAGCCACTAACAATGATGCTGTCTGTGCAGACACATTTGATGAAGTGGTGGCCTTCAATAATTGCTCCTGTTCTTCATGTTCACATTATTTTTCTGTTGAAAAACTCCAAAGTTTTGCCTTTTAATGCAAGATGCTTGGTCTCCATGTGGTGAAGAAGTTTTGAAGGTTTCATGGCTTCATTGGGTAGCCGGTCACCACATATTATACTAAGCGGGCTTGGAGAATGTGAATCACCTGCTGGAATGAACCTGTAATTTAAACAGGACTCTTGGTATCTTCTTTTAAATGTAGCTTTCTTTTTGTTGGCAGTCTTAGAGTCTTCTGCTGTCTCATCATTGGTTCTTTCTTCCTTTTCGAAGAAGCTCTCCGGTTTGTTTTTTACTCACTGTAGCTAGGGTTAGCTTGTGGGCTTACTAAAACTCTGACCGAGACAGATGCACAGTGTGGAAAGAGGCGTGGATGGCAGTGGTAAATAAAATAATGGATGCGTCACGCACAGTCTCAAATGTATCTGATTCTGACTTAAAGCCTGCCACCAGATGCAGCTTAATTGTCACTTGCCACTCACTGATATGGTTTTGATATGAGTCTGAGAGCAATTGATATATTATGGTCTCTGTGCAGTCAAACCTCTCTGCTAATGTCAATCCGTGTTTGCAGGTGCTCCTCAGCGGTAGCATCAGCACTGCCACTCCACCTCAGATCATCAGGCATTAGATTCTCATCAGGAGCATGCAGCCTAGATCTCTGGCATATGCAGTTCACAGTAGGGTTCATGCTCCCATGAGAATCTCATGCCTGCTGCTGATCTGACAGGAGGTGGAATTCAGCAGGTAATGCTTGCTCACCTCTTGCTGTGCTGCCTGGTTCTGTGGCCCAGGGGGTTGGAGACCCCTGTAAATTCATCATGAAAGGTGTCCCAAGTATTCTTTGAAATAGAAATAAAGCTGAAAACTAACTTTGTCTAAACTTGAAGGCTACAACTCTGACCTAGACTTTTGATTCTTTCTGTTTTAAATTCTGCTAACCTACATGCTGTTAAATTTAAAATTAATGGGCCCCTTATTCATAAACACTTATAAAAATATTGAATTTCTCTTTCAGGAGAAGCTTGGAAGTGCCCAGTGCTTTAGGGGATGTGAATGAGATTAATTTGTATCATACTAAGCAGCTCAGAACCTGTTTTTTGGTTTTCGTTTGCTTTTTAAAATTAAGTTAAAATGATAAGTGGAAAGTATTTCTTCATCTGTCTTACAAGATATATTTTTCTCTTTTTCTTTCCCTTCTTATCTCACTTGCCTTCGTTTCAGCACTCCTTATCTCTGTCAGCAACTCCAGGGCTTGTCCCAAGCCCCCAGCCCAAACGCACTCCCTGTGGCTGAGAGTGAGAATTTGTGAAACGGTGGGGAGGGGAATGTCAAAGTGAAATGAGTTTTGGAACCCACCTCTGTTGGGTGCATGAGCACTTCTTTTCTCACTGGAGAGAGAAAAAACAGATTTTTTAAAGCATAAGAGTATTTTTGCAGCACACTGGCTGCTAAGTGTCAGCCATAGTCTCCCAGTAGTTATCAATATTGTTCCCAGCATGTGCGGTTTTAGTCATATTGTGCCTATCTTGAGGAATTCATTAGTGTTTCAAAATTATCTCATTTTTATCATTTTAAATATTTGTAAAGTCTCGACTTGTAAGATAGGAGAAACATAGTTTTTTAAGCATACTGTATGAATGGAGAACACGGAGAAAGGCATTTATATCAGTTTCCCAAAGTTCTGTAGATAAATGGTAAGCTAAGTTTACTCTAACACTTCTTAAATATTCTTGGATTTTATATCATCTCAGTGGAGTCAGTTACTTCCTCTTGCTACTGCAGAAGAACAAACCCTAAATACCTCCCCTCTCAACTCAACAGAATTGAATAACCCTTTTTGTGTAACATAAATGTTCAGAAACTTTGGTGAGTATAGCACTTTATTCATTTTCATCTATGTTTGGCATCATATAGGTGCAATCCAAGCTAGCTCTTCTGTTTTCACAATTCGTAAGAATTGTGTGTGTGTGTGTGTGTTGTGGGGGTGTGGTGGCTCATGCCTGTCATCCCAGCACTTTGGGAGGCCAAGGCGGGTGGATCACAAGGTCAGGAGTTTGAGACCAGCCTAGCCTGACCAACATGGTGAACCCTGTCTCTACTAAAATACAAAAATTAGCTGGGCGTGGTGGCACATGCCTGTAATCCCAGCTACTCAGGAGGCTGAGGCAGGAGAATCGCTTGAACCCAGGAGTCGGAGGTTGCAGTGAGCGAGATGCCGCCATTGCACTCCAGCCTGGTGACAGAGCGAGACTCTGTCTCAAAAAAAAAAAAAAAGAATTGTGTAGGGGGAACATCGAGTGTGTATGTCCCAGGCATTGTGTAAATATTTTATGTTTTATCTCATTTTATTTCTTACAACAGTGTATGAGGTCAGTATTAGAATTGTCATTTTACATATGAGGAGGAAATGAAGCGAAACTCGATCAGTGGATTATCCAAGTCACACAGCAAGATAGTGGCAAAATCAGAATTTTACCCAGGTCAGTCTATCCCCAAAACTCTTACAGTTTTTAGTTTTTAAGATCAATGATTGTCTGTATGTAATATGTGACTTTCTGAAACTCCACAAGCCTACATGCGTGAGGACTAGGGGAGTGAGTGTAACTAGACAGGTCACACTGGCTATGTCTGCGGAAGCCTTTGGTACTGACGAAGAGCCTTTGGAATTGCACACAGAATCCTAATGATCAAATAAGCCTCAATGAAATAAACTACAAAATGAAGTATCAGGCTGTAAGGGTTATTGCCGAGTTTAAAATGAGGAAACTGAGATCAGCCTAGGAAAATTAAATGCCAATTTACTAAGCTCTCGAGCGAGGTTCTGTGGTCTGGGAAAGGGGGGCCAGAGAAGTTGCGCTTAACTTCCCAGGGCAAGGAGTTTTATAGGGGTTAGAGGCCATTGAGTGGACATTGGGAAACAAAGCATAAGGCAATTGATTGGACATTGGGAAACAGGGCTTGGATGGGGCGAGCTGCTGCTGGTAGGTAGGCAGGATTTTCAGTGCGCGGGCATTAGAGGCAATTGATTGGATATTGGGGAAACAAAACATGAGGCAATTGATTGGATATTGGGAAACAGGGTTTTTCAAATTTCGGCGGGGTTTTTCAACGGCGGGCTAGGTGCCGAGTGCAGATTTGGGTGCGGAGTGCAGAAGTGAGCGTTGGGGAAGCTACGTGGCGGAGCTAGATGAGCCCGGAATGGTGACGTGGTTTCCAGGCTCAGGGAGGGGAGGGCGTGTCCGAGCTCCAGGCGAGGCAGCCGGCCTTACACAGGCCAGCACCAAGCATTTGGTTTTTGTACAGTTTTTTTTTTTTAAGTATAAATACATTTAGCATTTTTGAAACTTTAGGAAAATAGTCAATTAAGTCAAGATGCATTCTTGGACTGGGGGAAATTTTTCTGGCCATGGTATTACAACCATGGATTTAAAGTAGAGTTCCCTTTATAAAAGTAATACTTGTCCATTCGAGAAAGTTTAAGATTGCAGAAAATATAAAAAACGTTTTTCCATTGTCCCAGTTCCTAAAGACCACTGTTCTTATTTTGGTTATTCCATAAATTTTAAAATGTAAGAATTATTTGGAGATTAACTGGACTAATTTTTAAGATGAGAAAACTGAGGGTTCAGACTGCTTACGTGCCTCACCGAGGGACACTGAAGACTGAAAACAGGTGTTCACTTTGGTCACGATGAGACACTTTTGTTGCCTCTAAACGACTCAAGTCATCTGTTTCATCTGCAGACCTCACATGCAAATGATTAACTATCTCAGAGAATAGCACTTGAAATGGCTTGCTTCACACTACACGAATTCATATTTTAAAAATTCTTAGTTAAGTTTTAATTAGTGCCATGACTCATAAGAAAAGAACTACACTAAGCAAAGTCTAATGTGAGTCCTTTCTATTTATGGAACTGTGAGTAATTGGAATAAGTGGGTTTGGCTAAGCAAGATCAGGTTTTGGGGTGGAAGTAAGCTTATCAAAGAATACAAGGCGCTTGCCTTGGTACCATGGGCAGTGTGGTTTACTTAGTCCTGGGTGCTGCAGCAGACACTTCCATCAATGCCCAAGGATCTTTTGAACTGGAATCTGAGGATGGTTCCTGGGAGCTCATTTGTCTTGCTCTCCTTCCCTGATCAACTACTTCTTCCATCTTTCTCACTCTCTTTTCTTGGAACCTCCACAGTCAGAATACAGAAATAACCGTTGCAGTGTTGTCGGGTTGAAACATGTTCCCCATTGAGTGGCGCCCTCTTGCGCTGGACACAGTTGTATGGCTTCTTTTTGCCCGTGGACCCAATGCCAGTGGCATCCTCCTAATCTCACTTTTGAGTTTATTTTGGAAACAAAGATTGGAAGAAGACATTGCTCTTTGTTTTCAATTCCATTTTTTAGCTGATATTTTTTACTCATAATTGTTGGATCCCTTATCTAAGGATTAAAAAGTAATTTCCTAAGCTCTACTCATAATCTTGTATCATTGTAAAGGTTTTACTACTGAGTTTTTTTAAAGGCAGAGATAGATGAATAAAAATAAGGATTTTTACAAACTGTGCAACCATGGGTAAATTACTTAACATTGAGTCAAGAGGGATCAATGTTCTCACCTGAATCACAGGCGTAATAATCACACCTGACTCACTGCATTGTTGTGGAGATGGAATGAAGGGCGTTAGGCAAAGCAATTAGCACCTTGCTAAAAGTAGTGAGTGCTCAATAGTAGGTAGCTATTATTATAATTGCTCTGTATTAGATTCTGATTCAGTAGGTCAGGGGTGGAGGCTGAGAACCAGTACCTTGGGTGATTCTGAAGCAACCCATTTCTGCTCTAGGCATTATTCCCTATCTTTTAAATATTAATAAAGCAAAACAAGATTCATAGACTCAAATATGATCGTGGTTATACTTTTCATAGCCAGTGATTAAGAAAACATAACGCAAAGATGCTCCGAATTGATTAACGCTTTGAAATAAACTTGAATCTTTCAGTTCAGCATAATAGTTATGTTTGAAAATAGTAGTAGGTATATGTAATGGATATTGCGTATTTAGCCCAAAGACAATGTCCATTTTGTATTTAAAATATATTTTAATAACATATTAAAAGATTCCTTTTGGGCCCTATGTCTGCCAGATCAGAAGTCAGACTACTTCCTTCCCAAAGGATTCTGTGGAACATGACAGATGCTTTGCAAAAAAAAAAAAAAAAAAAAAAAAAAAAAAAAAAAAAAAAAAAAAAAAAAAAAAAAAAAAAAAAAAAAAAAAAAAAAAAAAAAAAAATATATATATATATATATATATATATATATTTGATTTAAAGTATTTACCCAAGAGAAATGAAAGCAGATGTCCACAGAGAAACCAGTACTTGAGTGTTTACAGCAGCCTTATTCATAAGGGCCCCAAATTTGAAAGAACACAAATGTCCATTAACTGGTGAATAGATAAACAAATTGTGCTACAAGCATTTAATGGATACTACTCAGTAATAAAAAGAAATAAAAATTGAGATGATACAGATAGATCTCAAAGACATTTACTAAGTAAAAGAAGTAAACACAAGCCATAAAAAGGAACAAAATAAAGTCTTTTGCAGTAGCTTGGAAGAAGCACGAAGCCATTATCCTAAGTGAAGTAACACAGGAGCGGGAAAACCAAACACAGTATGTTCTCGCTTGTAAGTGGGAGCCAAGCTGTGAGTATGCCAAGGTATAGAGTGAAATAATCAACTTTGGGGATTCAGAGCGGGCAGAGTGGTGAGGGTAAGAATAGAAAGCTACACATTAGGCACAATGTACATTACTCAGGTGACAGGTGCACTAAAATCTCAGAATTCACCACTATATGATTCATCCACCACCTGTACCCCAAAGGCTACTAAAATAAAAATTAAAAAAAGAAGCAAACACAAAATCTTACATACTATGTAATTCCATTTATATAACATGCTGGAATAAAAACAATAGAGGAATAATCAGATCAGTGGTTTTCAGGGACTGGGATTGTGTAAGGGGACTCACTACACAGAAGCCCAAGGAAAACTTTTGGAATGATCAGACCATTCCATTCGTTTATGGTGATAGTTACAGGACTGTACACATTTTTCTTAAACCTCGTGGTACTGTATAATTAAAGATGTGAATTTTACTGTTTGTAAATTATATCTCAGTAAACCTGACTAAAAAACTAAATTAAAAAACCCAACTAAAGCAAATGAAAAAAATTCTGAGTGGCTATATCCCTATGTAGAAATATATTTTATTTGTAACATATAAAATATATATAAAGGTATAAAATATATAGATTAAAAATATATTAAATACTGAATATATTTATATAATATAATTATGTAAATCATATAAATATAATTTAATATATATTAAATATATAAATTCTATGTATTTTATATTCAAACTATATAATATATATTAATATATCTATATGTTTTCTTATTAGCTAGATTTCTTCATTCTATGATTTCAGTATTTATATTGATATATTAGATCAAATTCATTCATTTTAAATTGCTGTATGGTATTGTATTGCATTTATATGCTATTAATATACGTTGTGTAGTATTTAAGTTACCACAATTTATTTAGCTACATCCTTATAGACAGATATTTGAACTGTGCCTCAATTTTCCCATTACAATACCACAGTGAACAGCCAAATTCGTATCTTTTTGTGCATACATGCAAGAATTTCTCTAAGGTTATAAACCTAAAAGTAAATCCTTGAGCCAAAAGTATGTGAATCTTCAGCTTCAGCATTGGCAACTTACTGTTCAATTACTGTTCAAATTTGTTGACCCATAGAAAGTATTTCCTTTTTTGTTTGTTTTTGAGACTAAGTCTCACTTACTCTGTTGCCCAGGCTGGAGTGCAGTGGTGTGATCTTGGCTCACTGCAGCCTCCACCTCCTGGGTTCAGGTGATTCTCCTGTTTCAGCCTTTCTGGTAGCTGGGATTACAGGCGTGTGCCACCATGCCCGGCTAATTTTTGTATTTTTTAGTAGAGACAGGGTTTCATCATGTTGGCCAGTCCTGATCTCAAGTTTTCCACCCGCTTCAGCCTTCCAAAGTGCTGGGATTACAGGCACGAGCCATCGCACCCCACCAACCCATAGTATTTTTTATTTTATTTCTCTTCCAATTTGTTCCTTTTCTTTTCTTTTTATACTGTTTCTTTAAGTCACTGGTTCTCCACCCAAAGGATTTACAAGTAGACAATGTCTAGGTCCCACTCCTGTGATTGTAGTGCACAGCTGGGTCTGAGAAGCACTGCACCGGCTCATCTTAGGCAAACACATGGCCTTCAACACCATGGACACACCACGAGTCTCAAACATGCACCTCTTGCGCAGATTGCTCTTCTGAACCTCAGTCTCCTACAGCCATACTCTGATGTCAGATTATGATGTCCGAAGCTGAATCCTTGAACCACATCCCTCCTACGCCCCCAGGAGTCCTCTGCTTCCCTGCTGTTCAGAAACTCAGTAGAGCAACTGCACCCTTGCTGGTCAGGACAGAAAACCCTGGAGTCATCGTCACTCCTTTATTTCTCTTACTTCTCATACCCACTCTGACGACAAATTCTGTGGGCTACGTTTTGGACACATATCCAGAATAAGGCCAATTTTTTTATCACCTCCACTGCCTACTCTTATTGAAGGCATGCTATTTTATTTATTAATATGCTATTAATAGATACTATGTGATATTTAATATATCAATTTATTTAGCTACTTCCTCATAGACAGATATCTGGGTTCTTTCTAAAATATTTTTTGTTAGAATACTAGAATGAACAGCTCAGTTCATATCTTTTTGTGCATGTATGCACATATTTCTCCAGGGTCTGTCCACCTGGATATTGCAGTATATACAGCTTTGGTTTCTTTTCAGCAACCCTTGCCCCTCTGTTATGATTGATTTCCCACAGAGCAGCCAGAAGGAACCTTTACAAATCTGTATCCAATAATGTCCTTCCTCTGCTCAAGGTCCTACAAGATCTTCCAGACAAGATTGGCCATGTTCAGGGTGCTATGGCTGTAAACCCTGCTCTGTCTTTCAGTCAAATTTGGGTAAAAGCCAATACCTTTACCATTTGGCTGCAAAGCCTTTTGTAACCTAAGACCATGCTGTGCCTGTCTCTTTCTCTCCTCCCAGTCTTCATTTTGCTTACTTTTCTCCAGACACATTGGCTTCATTGTCCTTCAGATGCTTCAAGCACACTCCTGCCTTGGGACCTCTGTATTTGTTTCCGTTACCTAGAAGCCCAATCCTTCATCAGCATGGCTGGCTGCCTCATGTTTTTCTATCTGACAGCATCCTTTCTGACTCATTCTGTAAAACATAGTGCCCCCACCATCATTCTCTGTTTACTTTTACCTGCTTTATTCTTCCTTAGGACATGGATCACACATGACATATTATCTAATTATTTGTTTATTGTCTGCCTCTGTCTGCCCAGAATATATATTACATAGGAACAAAATATTGTGTTTAGATCATTGCTATATCCCAGCTCTTTAAAGCTTGGTATGTTGTATGTATATATCTATGCCAGTATGTAGTTTTCATAAACATTTATTATGTACTTACTGTGTCTACATTTAATCCTCACATTAACTCATTTTGTGCTCACAATAGCCCTTGGAAATATAATACTACATTATCTTGATTTACAAGTGAGAAAACGGAGGGTCAACAAGACTGAGTGACTTGACCAAGGTCAGACAGCCAACTGAAAGAGGAGCCAGGATTTGAAATGTGGTCTGTGCTCTTCACTATTACATGGTGCTGCTTCTCACTGCAGGTGCTCCATAAACATTCGCTGGATGAGTAAAATAATGATGGAGGAAGGATTTAAATGACAATGAAAAAGGCATAGTTTATCAGATGTCTTTAAAGTCCAAGTCCTCATTTAAAGCCATGACTTTTTTTTCCAAAGGAAATCAGTACCTTTATTACATAGGCATATGACTTTTATGCGAAATTAAACTTAAGAGTTTCCATCTGAAGGACAGAAACTGTTGAGAGGTAATATGCAGACCTCAGGCGCCACGCCATTTACCCTCCAACAAGGAGCTGCATTTCTCCCTAGCTTCTTATTGCACCTTAACCTTTCCAGCATGAAGTCTTCTACTCTATAACCTCTCTTTAAACACCTTCCCCTAATCTCAATTTCCTTTTGTTTTTGCTATTTGGCAAAATTACACTTAAAAAAATATTTCCACCATGGCACATATATACCCATGTAACAAACCTGCACATCCTGCACATGTATCCTGAAACTTCAACTAAAAAAACCAAATTATGTAATTAAACCAGAGGATAAAACAAAAAATCCTTAGTTAGTTTGCTGTGTAGAGCTGAATGGAAGTGAGGCAGGTGCTCCTACGTAAATCTCCTCTGCCTTCCACACTTGGATAGTATCTGCTTCCTGATAAGTCTGAGGCTGGGGGAACCGCACCTTACTTTTCCTTTCCTATATCCCCTAGAGGCAATATTAGAACCCCAGGGAGGAAAAGCTGGCAAAGTTGTCATATACCAAGCCGCCAATCCCTCCTGAAATGAAGGTAGGTTCACTTAGTCTCTCCTATGCAGAAGAGAATGTCCAGGAAATAAAATATTTTAAAAGTCATTGAAAATCCAACAAACCCCAGCCTTGGGGTGCTCACGGAGCGCATGGGATAAGAAGAGAATCAAGTAGCAGCATTCAGAAGCATTCCTGTGTGCGTCCTGATGAGGTCTCTCCGACGTTCAGGGAGAGGTGGCTTTCCCATGCTGGGAGGGAGGTGGAAGGAGGCATGACTTAGACATTGGTGGTGGTCTCCTTAACAGGTTGGATGCTGTTCCTCTCCACGACGCCTTCCTTCCCGGATCGATCTGCACCATGGGCCTGCCCTTCAAAGGCCCGCGTGATATCCTCAAAAGTTCTGCCATGGGTCTCAGGGACTTTGAAGAAGGTAAAGGTCAAGAAGGTAATGAGGAAGCCGGTGAAGATAATAAAAACATAGGTTACCAAATAGCAAGCAGCAGAGGGGAAGAGCAATCCGGCTAGGAAGTTGGAGGTCCAGTTGGAGCAGCCGGCCACTGCCATCGCAGCTGGGCAGGGGCCGTGGCTGAAGAGTTCAGCCACAATAAACCAGAGAATGGGGCCTGGTCCAATTTCAAAGAGCCCCAATACAGACAAGGCTCATCTCATTACAGTTATCCTTTAATAACAAAGAAACAGTCATGAGTATGGAACAAAAGCCATCCCTCCAAGGCCTGTCATATGCAGAGTCCTTCTTCCTGCCCTTTCCACCAGAAATAGGGAAACTGCAGTGAAGACAGTATTAACCACACCCGTGCCGATGGTGGCATAGATGGGTTCTTGAACATCTGCATCCTTGAAGATGCCTGTTGACTAATAGAACACAGCATTGGTCCCAGCGAGCTGCTGAGAGAGCTGGAGCATGATGGAGATGACGATGGGCTGTCGGTAGCCAGATACTCTAAAGAGCTCCAGCACGGTGACTTGCTTTTTTTGTGATATCCTTGCACTCCCATCTTTCATCTCTTGAATGTCTTGGGATACATCCTGGGTGCCCCACAACCACTGGAGGATTTGCTTAGCATTCTCCTCTTCTTTTCTGTCAATGAGCAAAAATCTGGGACTTTCAGGGCAAAATGGAAGGGCTGAACTTTGTAGGATGGCAGGAAGGATGGTGAAGCTCAGTAACAGCAGCCATAGAGCTTCAGACCCAGTGATGAATTCCAGACCAACGACCTGGGCCACCAGAATTCCAACGACAAAGCTCAGCTGGTTGAGAGTGCCAAAGGCACCCCGTAGGGCAGTAGGCGAGATCTCTCCAGTGTACATGGGCACAAAGCCTGTGCACAGTCGGCAGAAGAGGCCAAACCAAACAGCCCAGGACCAGCATTTCAACCGACTCAGCTACTTCGCTTGGCCCATAAGGCAGCCACCAGCGACAGCCAGCAGGTTGACGATCAGCATTGAATTGTACCCGCCAAAGCGGTTGACAAAGTGTCCGACGGAAAAGGAGCCAGTCATACCACCAACAGCGAATGTGGCCACAGACAAGGACCAGGGGGACGTGAGCAGCATCTCAGAGGGAGGGGCCCTTTTCTTGTTCTTCAAAGTGTTATTGACAAATTCCTTTGTGATCATCTCAGGAGCATTAATGACCCCAGTGTCGTAGCCAAATTGCAAAGAGCCGATTGTAGCCACTGTAATGGCAACGATCAGAACTGGGGTGACCTTCTGTGTCCCCATGACCCTAATCTCATTCAAGTCTTCAAGAAAGATCTAAGAGTGTGATTCCAGAGACACCTTTTAAAGCCAAAAAAAAAAAAACCTTCAAAATGTCGTTCTTATCAGCAACTCTGCTCCAGGTCCTCAGGAACACTCTAAACTCTCAGCATTACAGCACCTCTAGCCATGACTTTTTATTACAAAAGTAAACAGTTGTGTGCCAATTTACATGACTTTATTGAAAAGATTAGGATGCAATTTATTACCAAAGAAGTTTATTGCCCTGTTTTAATATTCAGACAAGTTATGAAACTTACAGAGAAAACTCCCTAGTCTTTTCCTTTCTAAGTAATAAAAGTAGTTAGGATCTTCCAAGAATACCGAAATATGAGAAATTCCAAGTAGAATCTGAAATAACAGACACAGTGGCAGTAGGGTCTATTTTGGTGGCCCAGATGGTTGTGTTGTAGTTCCAACCTTCAACATTTGAAAAAAACACTTTTGTTCCAGGATGAAAATAAGAAGAAGTATGTTACCCATAACAGTGTCTGTTGTTCACTTTGATTCAGGGGAACAAATTGCTCTGAGAAATTCTTCTGGGAACTATACAATTCAGTTCTATTTTATAAACTTACAAAATAATTTATTTCTTAAAAGTGTGGTAACTTGAGGTTGTAAAAAAACAAGGCCCTGTGAATCTAGTCAGGAAATCTTTTCTTTTGATTGGGTCAGAGTTATTTGTATCTATGTGAAAGCAATTTTTGTTCTTGTTAGTTTGCCTTCTGTTCGTCTTTTTTCATTGTGGAAGTAAGGAAAGGATGGGATGGTGCATGGATTTTGTTAATGAGAACTGTGAGTTCAAACTCTGTTATTCACACACTGAGTGATGCCAGGCGACTTGCTCTTCCTTGCCAGTCCTCAAGTTCTTTAAAACAGTGATCATGTTGCCTACCTGGTAGGATTACCGTGAAGGTTACAGTCTCTGTTTAAATGACAAATATAAAATCTTAACAAACGTTCGTTCTCATGTCTCATTTTCCTCTCAAATGGATCTAATGACATTAGTTTTGTTGGGTGTCTTACCCACAGAAAGCAATGCTATGTCATTTTGTCCATCTTTCCATTCATTTCATATCACTATATATATGCCAGTAATGGTTATACCTTAGGTTAGGCCAAAGGTAACAAAGCATGGAGAGTAGTGGGTTAAAAAGGGGAAATGATTCCAGAGGTAAGTTGGTTAAGGCGGGTATGTTGGTTCCATGGAGTGAAAGGCTGAAGTTCTTTCTGACTTGTTGTTCTGCCAAACATGGCTTCAGTTCCCAGGGTCACTTCCTTGGGCGTTCTAGCTGGATTCTTGGAGCTCCGCTTACAAAAACCATATTCCAGGAAGGAGGAAAGGGAGTGAAGATTAAAAAAAGCTGTCCTCTCCCTTTTAAGGGAATTTCCTGGAAATGCCACGCAACATGGTTACTTGGATGTAATATTTAGGAAACTGGTTAATATGGTTAATAAAAAGAGCTCAGAATACAGTGCCACCTAACTAGGACTCTGCTCCATGAAGCAATCCACAGACCCACGCTACTCAGGTGGTGCTGGCAACACCATGAGGGTTGCGGCTACTGTTGCCAGTTGCTGCTTTCAGTCAGTAGAGAGGAAAGGGAGGAGTAGGAACACAGCAAAATTTTTAGGAGGCTGATCTATCAATATAACCATTTATTAGCATAATATATATAGTCATATAGTTAGCAATATCCACTCCACATATCAGTGGCCAGAATTTAGTCATTTAACTTCTCCCGACTGCAGCGGAGGCTAGGAAATGTTGTCTTTTGGTTGGGTGGCAAAGTAACTAAACAATTGGAGTTCTTTGGGGACAGTGAATATTGAGAGGAAACTGGCAATGTCTATCATGTTATGTGGTTAAACGGCTGGATACTAACACTTTGTTTACCAGGATCTCAAGTAGTTAAGGGCTGGGTTTTTCAAACCGTGAATCATTATAATCAGTTATTTATATCCAAGGTAAAATGACTCACGTGATAAAACTCATAACTCTCTATTACAGTGAAAATCTGTCAATAATACCTGAAAATAAATTGATTTCTAAATTATGGTTTGGATAGAAACTAAAACTACTCGTTCTAAGCTAATCGGCATTTTAATTGCTATGTCCATAACTACTTGTCGTTTCTTATCTTACTTCACCTTCCTGGTGAATTTGTCAATATTGATTATTTCCTCCTCTGGAAGCGTTCTCCTCCTTTGGTTTCTAAAACATTAGCACTCAATTTGCTCTCTCCAACCTCTGAGGTGCTCCTTCGTAGCAATTGCACCTTTTCTGCTTCTGCCTGTGTTTCCGAACCTTCTGTCAGGAGAGCTCACTTCCTCTCCGTGTGTTTTCCATGCACAGTCTCACTCCCATGGCTCCTGCTGCTACCCGCGGAAGACAGCACCCAGATCTACTTCTCCGTCACAAGCTTTCCTTCCTAAGCTGTTATGCAAATATGCAGATATCTGCTGAAGGGTTCTTTGTCTTTAATTTTTTAAAACTTAAAAATCGTGAAATATGAAAACGCCAGAAAAGTGTGCAAAGCGTAAGTGTACCGTGTAATGAACACTGAAAAGGAAACATCTGTGGAAACAGATCCAAAAGATTAGAATGCTGTCAGCTCTGCTGAACTACAGGCTATTCTTACTAACTACACCACCGTTTCCTGCCCCTGGAAGTAACCGTTATTATAGTGTGTGTGGCAATAATACCGCTTTTACTTATAAAAATAAAGTTTTACAACCTAAGTATGCATCTCTAAAAATATAATATAATCTTGCCCATATTAAAACTCTACATAAATGGAATTATGCTGTATTTATTCTTTTAAAGCTGTATTATTGGTAAACACATTTATGTTTAGAATGTTAATCTTCAGTATGTTAAAACTTTTTTTGCTATAAGGGAATCCTCTTTATCTTTGATAATGTATTTATCTTACTTTTAACAAAGTTATTACACTATTTCTGTTACTATTGGAAGCAGATATTTTCCCCACTCTTTTGTTCTTATATTTTGGATGTCTCTTATAAGCAATGCATAACAATTTAAATCGAGGCGCTCAATATTTGACTCTTACCTGGAGTATTTAGTACATTTATATTTAATGTAATTGCTGATATGTCTGATTTTAAATTTACTGTTTTACTTTGCATTTTCTGTTTATTTCGTTTGTTTATACTTGTTTTTCTTTCCTTGCCTTCAGTTGGTTGAAGTTGATGCTATGGTTTGAATATTTGTGTCCTCCCAAAATTCGTATGTTGAACTCCTAACCCCCTAGAATCAGGAGGGGCCCTTGGGAGGTGACTGGAATGTCACAGTAGAGCCCCCATGACTGGGATTTTGCCCTTACGGGAGAGACTAAAGAGAGCTAGCTAGCCTCTTCTACCATGTGACACAGCAAGGAGGCGCCGTCTGTGAGGAAGAGTGCCCTCACTACACACTGAATTTGCTGCAGCCTGGATCTTGGATTTTCTAGCCTCCAGAACTGTGAGAAGTACATATATACTTCCAGAACTGTGAGAAATTATATATATATATATTTGTTTGTTTGTTTGTTTGTTTATAAGCTACCCAGTTTATGGTATTTTGTTATAGCAGCCCAAAAGGACTAAAACAGTTGGTTTTTGATTTCTAAACATTATCCTATATTTTTAGTCCCTCTGTTGGTTTGAAGTTTATTCCTGCCTTTATTTGCTTGGTGAGTACTTTCTCATCATCAAGGGCATTACCTGTGTCTTCTAAATCCCGTCCCTTCCCCTTTACTAACCAAGCAGAGCTGTTCACCAGTTCCATTGTTCCACACAGTACCTTGCATAAACCACATCTACAGCACTTATTACCCTGCGAGGCAAATGTTACGTACACATCTTTTTCTTTTATTAGGTGGAGACGTATTTAATAACAGACAAAATGTCTAATTCATTTTTGTCAGTCTTAATACAGTCTTTTTAGGATAACGCATTCAATAAATGTTTGTGAATAAGCAGTTGAGAGTACTTTTTAAAAATCTTTCTTGAGGCACAAATAAAAAAATTGTATATATTTAAGGTTCACAACTTGATGTTTTGATATACACTTACATTGTGGAATGATCGCCACTATCAAGCTAAATTAAGGTATCTGCCATCTCACAGAGTTATATTTTTTTCAAGTGCGAACATTTAAGATCCTAGCAAATTTAAAAGTATACAACATAGTAATTTACATATAGTCACAATACTGTACATTATATCCCCAGGACTTATTCATCTTGCATAATTGAAACTTTGTGCCTTTTTATCAGCATCTTCCCAGTTCCTGCCAATTACTCTCTGCTCCTATGAATTCAATATTTTTAGATTCCATATATGAGTGAGATCATGCCATATTTGCCTTTCTGTGCCTGGTGAATTTCACTTAGCATAGTGTCCTCCAGGCTCATCTATGTTGTTGTGAATGACAGAATTTCCTTATTTTTTAGGAATGAATAATATTTTATATCTAATAATATATGTACGCGGTGTAAACACACACATAAAATACACACACACACACACACACACACACATCACATGTTTTTTCTTCATTCAATTGATACACACTTAGACTGATTCCACGTCTTGGCTATTGTGAATATGGTAGCATAGATATCTCTTCAACATACTGATTTCATTTCCTGTGAATGTATACCCAGAGGTAGAATTGCTATATCACATGGTAGTTTTATTTTAATGTTTTTAAAGAAACTACTATTATTTTGAGAAACAGTCTCACTCTGTCACCCAGCTGGAGGGCAGTGGTACAATCTCGGCTCACTACAACCTCTGCCTCCCAGCTTCAAGTGATTCTCCTGCCTCAGCCTCCCAAGTAGCTGGGGTTACAGGCATGGGCCATCACGCCCAGCTAATCTTTGTATTTTTAGTAAAGACAGGGTTTCATCAAGTTGGCCAGGCTGGTCTCGAACTCCTGACCTCAGGTGATGCAGCTGCCTTGGTCTCCCAAAGTGCTGGGACTATGGGTGTGAGCCACCATACCCGGCCTAAAAATTTTATTTTTAAAGATGGGGTCTTGCCACGTTGCCCAGGCTGGTGTCAAATTCTTGGCCTCAAATGATCTTCCTGCCTCAGCCTTCCAAAGTGCTAGGATTGCAAATTTAAGCCACCACACCCAGTCCCGTTTTTAATTTTGGGGGAACTTTCATTTTGTTTTATGTAACGACTGTGCCAATTTACATCGCCACCCACAGTGGCAAGTGTCCCTTTTTCTCCACATCTTTGTCAATACTTACTGCTTGTCTTTTTGATAACAGCCATTCTAACAAGTAGGACGTGATATTTCATTGTGGTTTTAATTTGCATTTCCTTGACTAGTGATATTGAGCGTTTTAAAAAATATGCCTGTTGGCCATTTGTCTTCTCTTGGAAAGTATCTGTTATGTTCTTTAATTCATTTTAAAAATGAGATTATTTGTTTTCTTGCTATTGTTTGAGTTCCTTATATTATTTTGGATATTAACCCCTGATTATATGAATAGTTTGCAAATATTTTCTCCTGTTCCACAGGTGTCTCTTCAGTCTGTTTACTGTTTCCTTTAATGTATAGAGCTTTTCAGTTTTGTGCAATCCCATTTGTTTATTTTTGCTTTTGCTGCCCGTGATTTTGGGGTCATATCCAAAAATTCATGGCTTAGATCGATGACAAGAAGATTTTTCCCTATGTTTTTATCTAGTAATTGTACAATTTCAGATGTTACCTTATAGTCTTCAATTCATTTTGAGTTGATTTTTACATGTGATGAGAGATAGGTGCACAAACTCATTTTCCGTTTCATGAAAAATGCCATTGAAATTTTCATAGGGATTGCATTGAATCTGTAGATTACTCTGGGTCATATGGACATTTTAACAATATTAATCCTTTTAATTCATAACCACAGGATAGCTTTCCATTTGTTTATGTCTTCTTCAATTTCTTTTATTGGTGTTTTGGTTTTCAGTGTACAGAAATTTCACATAACTTTACCGAATTCATTTATTAGTTCTAATAGTTTCATACAGTCTTTAGGGTCTTCTATATGTAAAAGTGGGTGTTAAAAGAAAAACTTGAGGTCAGGTGTGGTAGCTCATGCTTGTAATTCCACTACATTTTTAAGGCTGAGGCAAGTGGATCACTTGAGGTCAGGTGTTAGAGATCAGCCTAGCCAACCTGGTGAAACCTCCCTCATCTGTACTAAAAATACAAAAATTAGCTGGGCATGGTGATGCATGTCTGTATTCCCAGCTACTCAGGAGGCCGTAGCAGGAGAATTGCTTGAACCTGGGAGATAGAGGTTGCAATGAGCTGAGATTCTATCAGCCTGGCAGCACAGTGAGACTCTGTCTTGAAAAAAAAAAAAGATATGAAAAGAAAAACTTGAGACGTAATAAAGTTTAACAATATTTACTGAGCAAAGAACAATTCATGAAATGGGAAGCACCAAAACTGACAGGAGGTTGTGGGCCTTGGTCTAGCAGTGTGAGCAGTGAACTTTAACAGGTTGAACATGAGAACAAAGAAGCTACTTGACTGGCCACAGCTAGGTATTTACCTTATTTGGATATGGTTTAATTGGAGGCTCCAAACTGTATAACCAATCAGCTACTTGCCACTTATGATTGACAGAAACGATTCAAAATTAATCAGTTACAAGGAATGCCTCTACGTTAAATTTACGTTCGCTTGCTTAACGGTCCCAGGTACAGAAACAATTCCAGGCTAATGGCTTCCTGCTTATTGTGCTTGAACACATGTCATCTGCAAACAGAGACAGTTCTCCTTTCTATTTTCTTTCTAAAATGCCTTTTATTTCCATCTCTTGCCTTATTGCTCTGTCTAGGAATTTCAGCACTACATTGGATAGATGTGGTGAAAGTGGGCATCCTTATCTTGTTTCTGAGCTTAGAGAAAAGCTTTTAGCTTTTCATCATTACTCACGATATTATCTGTGGGCTTGTCATACATAGCCTTTATCATGTTGAGTTACATTCCTTCTATATCTAATTTTTTAAGTGTTTTATCATGAAATGATGTTGGATTTTATTTTTAAATCCAACATCATTTTTCTGCCCCTATTGAGATGATCATATAATTTTTCCCTTCATTTCATTAATATGGTTTTATCACATGTATTGACAAATGTGATAAATGCTTATGAGATTATCCCAGGGATAAATCCCACTTGATCATGCTATATGTGCTATTAAATTCAGTTTGTTAGCATTTTCTTGAGGAATTTTGCACCAGTTTATCCAGGATATTGGCCTGTAATTTTCTTTTTCTTATAGTTCCCTCATTTGCCCTTGGTATGAAGATAATGCTGGGCTTATAAATCAGTTTGGAAATGTTCCCCCTTCTCCAATTTTTGGAGCAATTTGAGAAATGTGGCACTAATTCATTTCCAAATGTTTGGTAGAATATACCAGTAAAGCCATTGGGTCTTGAACTTTTCTTTGCTGGGAGGTTTTGTATTACCTATTTAATCTCCTTACTTAATATTCATGTCTTTAGATTTTCTATTCCTTCATGGTTCAGTCTTGGCAGGTTGTATGTTTGTAAGAATATATGCATTTCTTTTAGGTTAACCACATTTTTGGCATACACTCTTTCATAGATTGGTCAATTTTGTTGATCTTTTAAAAAAAACAAACTAGTTTCACTGTTCTTTTGCACTGTTTTTCTAACTTCTATTTCATTTATTTATGTTTGATCTTTATTTCCTTTCTTTTGCTACCTTTGGGCTTAGCTCCTTGTGGTGTAATCTTACGCTTGTATTCGAGATCATAGCATTGGGGTGGGCCTAGTAAGGGGATCTGTGGCAAAATCAAGCACTGACTTTACTTCCCCTATACGACGGGTGACTTTCTCAAAGCTGTGCTCTATGGGCTTGTGGGAGGATGACATGAAATCATCTTTTCTATCCTACTCAATACATCTCTTCTTATTTCTCTGCTCCACCCAAGTGCTATAAACTCTCTCCTGAATTTCTTATCTCTTATGGAGATATCTTTGTGCATGGATGGTTTTTCTTTTTTTAATTTTGTGAGTACATAGTAGGTGTATATATTTTGAATGGTTTCTTTCTGTTCTCTCTCTCTTTCTCTCTTTCTTTCTTTGACAAGACTTGCTCTGTCACCTAGGTTGGAGTGCAGTGGGACAATCTTGGCTTACTGCAAGATTACTCGGCCTCTCAGGTTCAAGTGATTCTCCTGCCTCAGCCAACAGAGTAGCTGGGATTACAGGTGTGTGCCACCATGCCTAGCTAATTTTTGAATTTTTAGTGGAAATGGGGTTTCACCATGTTGGCCAGGCTGGTCTTGAACTCCTGACCTCAAGTGAACTCCTCCTGCCTTGGCCTCCCCAAGTGCTGGGATTACAGGCCTGAGCCACCACACCTGGCCTTGAATGATTTTTCAAATTCATGTTTTTGTGAGGGGATAAATGAAAACTCTTATTCTACCATCTTGCTGACATCAGTGCCTGTTGAAAGTACTTATATCAAAATCCCAGTTCCACATAAAATGCACATTATTTGTAGATAAGAGTGTATTTAGTCTGTTCTCATGCTGCTAATGAAAACATACCTGAGACTGAGTAATTTATAAAGAAAAGAGGTTTAATTGACTCACAGTTCGTCACGGTTCGAGAGGCCTCAAAAAACTTACAATCATACTGGAAGGGGAAGCAAACATGTTCTCTTCACATGGTGGCAGCAAGGAGAAGTGCCCAGCAAAGGGGGAAAAGCCCCTTATAACACCATCAGATTTTGTGAGAACTCACTCGATGTCATGAGAACAACAGCATGGGGGTAACTGCCTCCATGATTCAATTACCTCCCGCTGGGTCCCTCAGTGACATGTGGGGATGATGGGGACAACAGTTCAAGATGAGATTTGGGTAGGGGCACAGCCAAACCACATCAAGGAGGTACACCTCTGAAATTTTTAATTTTGATCTTATGGTTAAAATTAATGAGCTCTTTCCCTTTCAATAATTTTTTTGCATTAAATTTGATGTAGTTATTTATTACAGTGATATACTTGCCAAATATCTGACTAAACGGTTCTTAAATTTTAGCATCAACTAGAAGTACTGGGAAGAGTTTGCTAAAAATGTAGATTCCTGGGACCCATCTCCAATTTTCTCTCCTCCCTTCTTCAGCTACTAAAATTATCCAAACCTTAGAGCCTAGTTCACAAACCACATTCTCCGTAAATAAAATTTCACAAAGAATTCTTTCTCCCTACTCCTGTAAGCCTCACTCTTAAAGGCTCACACTGAATTCTTGAGGTTGGTATGTGTTCTGCTCCTCACTCTCCTCCCGTTTTGCTTGTTTTCCACAGGGGCTTTGCCAAATGGAAGTTCTGGTTAGCGTTTTGCTTTCTGGAACTACTATTTTTCTCTCCTTTTCAGTCTCCAGTGCGGATTCTAATTCTCTGTTTTATTTTTCCTTACAACTAAATGTGATATAGTAAAGAATGAGCGAACTTAGGAAAAGCAAAGCTAGTTTCAAACAGTAGTTGTTTTGAAATCATGGAGATAATATACTATATGGATGGAGAGCAGGACAACTCAAGGAACTGGGTACCTGATGGCATTATTTAGATACAGAATTCAGCCTGGATTGCACACTTCTGGGTTTATAAGAGTGAGGAAATAAGAATTAACCACTACATTAGATTTTCCTGTATTCACTTGAATGCAATCCTAACAGCTACACTCAAAATATCTCTAACTTACATTATCCTATGTCTTCACCTTTCTTCTTACTTCTCACCTTTTCTCATATCTGTGAGTGGTACTACTGTTAGCTCAGGATCTCAAACCAGGATTACAGAGTGAAACTCAATTCTCCCGTCTCCCTCATGACCCTGTCCTCCTGAATAACATTTCTTTAACATTACATCCGTCCATTTACTTCTCTTTATCTTGCTACCATATGTTAGCACAGGATTTGCAAAGACTATTGTAGCAAATATTTTTCTTTTTTTTGAGACAGAGTTTTGGTCTTGTTGCCCAGGCTGGAGTGTAATGGCATGATCTTGGCCCACTGCAACCTCTGCCTCCCAGGTTCAGTCGATCTCCTGGCTCAGCCTCTTGAGTATCTGGGATTACAGACATGTCCTACCACGCCTGGCCAATTTTGTTTTTTTTAGTAGAGATGGAGTTTCTTCATGTTGGTCAGGCTGGTCTTGAACTCCCAACCTCAGGTGATCCACTGGCCTTGACCTCCCCAAGTGCTGGGATTGCAGGTGTGAGCCACTGCACCTGGTCTGTAGCAAACATTTAAAACTGATCTCTGTGTATTTACTCTTGCTCTACTTTAGGACATCCTCAATACGGCAGCAAAAGTTATTCTAAAATGCAAATCTCATTTTGCCAGGGATGCTGATAAATATCCCACAGTGCACAGTACAGCCCCCAATGGCCAAGAATGATCCAGTCCAAAATGTCAGTAAAGCCACAGTGCACAGCACAGCCCCCAACGACCAAGAATGATCCAGTCCAAAATGTCAGCAAAGCTGAGGGTAAGAAACCCAGTTCCAGAATATCACATTTTTTGGTAAGTCTTCTCTTAGGTTTAAGTGATCTTTTCTTACCCCAACATACCAATTATTGTAGTGCCTTTTACTGGTCTATTTGTCTCACCCCTGAGTGAGGGCAGAGGTCATATCTTATTGATGGTTGACACCTCGTTACTTAGCACAGAACCTGGCACAATGAAGGTAATTATTAGCATTTTTGAATTACATTGCAACTAAGCATGTGTGTCATCAATTCTGAGCAGCCCTCCTCTGGGCTTACTCCAATCCCTTGAGCGATCTGAACCCTTCTCCTTATATACCACTTGAGAAGAAGAGGCTCATGTACAATTATTAGAAATCAGAGATTTTGGAGTGAGGGGAAAACAAATTTAAAACTTCTTCTTATTTTTTCTTTTTGAGATGGAGTCTCGCTCTGTCACCCAGGCTGAAGTGCAGTAGCACCATCTCAGCTCACCGTAGCCTCCACCTCCTGGGTTCAAGCAATTCTCCTGCCTCAGCTTCCGGAGTAGCTGGGACTACAGGCATGTGCTGCCATGCCCGGCTAACTTTTGTATTTTTAGTGGAGACAGGGTTTTACCATGTTGGCCAGGATGGTCTTGATCTCCTGACCTTGTGATCCACCTGCCTCGGTCTCCCAAAGTGCTGGGATTACAGGCGTGAGCCACCACGCCCAGCCTAAAACTCTTTCTTTCATCTGGACTGTTTTTTGAATTGTTCTTTTCTCTGAATCCCCAAGTAGCTGATATCACCAGAAGGCCCTGGGAGAGGTAGAGCATCTGACTTGGCAGGGATTCTCTATCTCTCTAGTAGGGACAAGGCGGAATCCAATGGGAAGGATGGCGTGGGATGGGCTATTAGACTGGCTGTTCTCTAGTCTCTAAGAAAACATTCTTCTTTGAGTTGGTCATTCCTGAGTTAGAGTGGAAGACCTTGATGGCCAAAGGTAGGTTATAGGCCAGGAGAAAGGAACATAGGCTAAGAGGAAGGGGACCAATTTCTAGTATAGGCCTTAAAAATACAGGCAGGGGAGTCCTTATAGCATACACACTGCTCAGGCCTCACCAAGTGTCTGTTTCCTAGAACCATTATAAAAACATACCACAGGCTGGGTGGTTTAAAACAAAGGGAACTTATTCTTTCACTGTTCTGGAGGCCATAAGTCTGAACTCAGGATATCAGGAAGGTGGGTTCCTTCTAGAATCTGAGGCAGGATCTGTTCTATGCCTCTCTCCTTGCTTCTGCAGGTTGCTGGCAATGACTGGTGTGAACAGCTTGTAGCTTCATCACTCCAACATCTGCCTCCGCTGTCACGCGGCCTTCTTCCTTGTGTGTCTCTGTGTCTGTCTTCTTACAAAAACATTAAGTGACTGAATTTAGCCCTACTATTCTACTTATTCCCTACCCCAGTATGACATCATCATAACTAGTTATATCTGCAAAGGCTTTATTTCCAAATAAGGTCATGAACGAGGCCCTGGGTGGACATGAGTTTTGGGGGAGACTATTTAATCTGCATAGGCCTGAGAGTCTCCTAAAGAGTTTCTAGTCAAAGCCCTGTAGATGAAGTGTTTATTTTTGGCAGAGTCTCTACTCTGCAAATGTCTCACGAATTTACCATGGCGAGAAGTGGCGGATCCAGAATTTAGAAATGCCTTTATTCTAGCTATCCTCATTGTAACAAATACATGTAACCTTGGCTGTGGCTCTTTAAATTTTGTAGGTATAGCCTAATTTATTTAACATATGTGGCATCCTGTTTAATTTTTTTCAACTGACCAAAGTAAATGTTTACATGGCAGAATACCATCTTACCAGAAGATTGAAGTAAGCTTATTGATAACTCATTAGATATCAGTGGTGATAACATATTGAGTCAAAAGAATCACCCAGATACTATAAGAGGACGCCCAGTGCTTTATTCTTAAAACTCAAAACTTACATTTCTCCTCTATGACATTTAGAGATTCCGTCAACCCAATGTACATTCTTTTTCTCTCCACCATAATCAAAAACACATCAAACACTTAAACGGGTTATTTTTTTTTTAATTGTGATGAAAAACTCAGAATTGCTAGTTTTGTGGTAGCATTTCTTAAAGGATGGTGGACTAGGAGGGTGTTGCAACCAGAGTTTTAGCAGGAGACATTACATTACGGTAAGCTGCATCACGGGTATAATTTGCAGTGATTTGAAACCATAGAAACAAATCAAAGCTACGGCCCATGTTTGCATTGAGCTGAGATTGCAGGCGCATGAACTGTTCACGCTGCCAAAAATGGTAAGTATTTCACCAGCCAAAAATAGACTCAGGTACGTTTGTCCTGTCTCAATGCATTTGTGAGCACTTAATAATGTTGAAACTTACGCAATCATCTTTCTGGTCTCCTGACATGGTAGAAAAAGTGACTTCCATTGTTTTTTATGATAATTCAAGCTGGGGGTGAGAATAGGTTGAGAAGAAGTAAGATTTCAAAGCTAAATGGTAAAATGATCATCAGCACTGTTATCTGTAAAACAAAATCCACTGTAAAATGGCATAGAGTGCTAAAAAGAGAGATGGAAAGCAGCCATCTTTGACACATTAGCCAAGAAGATAAAAATGCTGAATCCTATTAGATGCAGTACTACTCGCATAGAAATGAGAAAAATAATTGAATACGCTGGGCATTTAAAAAACTTTACCACTAAGGAGCACAAGCTGTTTTATTCTGTTGAGAATTAGTCTTGAAAACATAAAATTTTGGGCATAATAATTTTGGGAAACGTCTTCTGTTTGATATTACATATGGAAAAAATCCATACAAATGAAATATAGCAAAACAGAATTAGTTTTGAATATATTGAAAATTAAATATTTATTTTTAAATATAAAGGACATAAATGGTTTTGTTTGTTTGAGACAAAGTCTTGCTTTGGCGCCCAGGGTGGAGTGCAGTGGTGCAATCTCGGCTCACTGCAACCTCCACCTCCAAGGTTCAAGCAAATCTCCTGCCTCAGCCTCCTGACGGGTGTATGCCACCATGCCCGGCTAATACTTTTTGTATTTTTAGTAGAGACAGGTTTTTACCATGTTGGTCAGGCTGGTCTCAAACTCTTGACCTTGTGATCCACCTTCCTCAGCCTCCCAAAGTGCTGGGACTACAGGTGTGAGCCACCGAACCCGGCCAGAAATGTTTTAGAGTAGTGATTAAACTTCAGATTTCTGCAGATCCCTCCACATTTGTACATTAGAAATTAGATATCTTCAAATGATTCTCCTCCATTCTTCTACTAATAGCCATAGATTGACACCCCAAGGGTCACATATGGCTTTCAAATGTTTCTTTTGACATTTACAGTTTCTTTAAAATTGTTTTCAATGTGAATGCCTTTCTTTCTTGACCTTCTAATGTGTTCAGCTGCATTTTTCCATGTACTCTAGGGTCCATCTGATGCCATTTTTTTTTCCATCTCAGATAACTGTTTTCTTCAATCTTCCAAACTGCTGCTACTCTTCTTTCTCAATTCCTGAAAATCTGCTTTCTCCATTAAATTTGTCATAATAATTTATAACTTGCTTTTCTGTTTTCCAACATGCCTATTTAATACCGTAACAGCAAGATAATATAGTACAGAGGAACAGAACGCTGACAAAAGTCAAACTGGTTTAATCTCTAGGCACTCCCCATTGCTCTAGAATTGATAAGCTGGCTGGAGACAGGACTGGTATTAAGAAATAGTTTCCCCTCTATCTCCACCAGGGTCGTCACCTTTATTATTAATTGCTGCCATAGAGAGAAGAATGGTGACAAAATCAGAGCAGTGGGGAAAGCAGTGCATCAGAACTCTATGAATCTCTCCTTACTAATTTTGTTCAAGCACCCATCCCTCTACCATACCACCTACGTTTAAGGAAATGGTGGATCCATCCCTAACTCAGGAAAACATATTCTGATTGTTTTAAGCCATTTACAGTAGTTCCGTGGTATCCTTTTCAGGCCAAAGAGATATGAGGAGGAGTTGGATGAAGGTTCTGGAAAAATTTCTCCACTTTTAAGTAGGTAACAGTGAAAAATCAGAACTTTTCAACTTCTCCATTCATTCTGTCTGGATGTGATGGCTAGAAATGCTACCAGCTGAGGAAGAAGCCACACCGTGAAGGACAGAATCAAGAGAAATGCGGCGAAGCTGAGCTGGAATCCTGGCAAAACTTGCTGGAGCTGCCCTACCTCCGTTTCAGGCACTTTGAGTCAGGGCTTTCGGGTACTTACAGTCAAAGGCATCTAAATGTCAGACTCCAAAATTCACTATAGTGTTGCGTAAGAGGCAAAATACCCTGACTTACTTAACCTCCAGAAATCCCTTTGTTACTTTCCTGTCCTTTGGTGTTAAACACTTCCCAGAATTCTTTTCTGGGAAAAAAAAAAATCCCTGCTGAGAACTTAGCCCACTGCTACACTGAGAAATCTACTAAATAATGACCGATGATTGCTATGATCTGCTTTTTTTCTTTTAATCACTATTTCAATTTGATTATTATAACTTGTGACTGCAAAAGAATTTAAAGTTTGCAAACTGCTTTGTGTCATTTCATTTAATTCTAATAACTGCCCCGTGAGATAGAGGAGAAGATGATATGTGAAAAAATGGAGCACAGAAAGATTACAATATTTGACCAAGACCAGGAATCTCGAAAATGTCTTAAATCTAAGTCCTCAAAGCTAGTGCTCTTTCCATCAAATCACAGCTAGAGGTGAGAGCAAACCTATGAGTTATGATGAAGGAAACGTTTGCAAAAGAGAGGCAGGGAGGCAGCTACCACTTGCAAGGAAACTGGGATCTGCTCCGGGCTATGTCATCCGCTAGCTGTGAAAACCTAGGTGAGTCATTTTTATTTCTCTGAGCCACAATTTCAAGGAACTACACTAGACAATCTGTTAGGTGCTTTCCTATTCTCCAACATCCTGTGGCTCTGTAACTGAGGATTGCTGATGCAAATAAGCTACAAACCATGCTTTATATAAACCACCGACTACTGGAGAAACCCACTGCGTATGCTCTGCTGGGCTTCTGTTTTAGTTTCCAGATTCATACCACATGAACACCTGTGAAAATGTCAGCAGTTAACAGGTGGGTTGAACATCAGCTTAAACTAACTTTATAACCCAAGTCATGGGCTTCTTATTTGCAGAATAATTTTTCTCTAGAGCTGCAAAAATCATTTGTCAATGAGCTAATTTTGTCACCGTGATTCTTAGAATACATTTCAACAGGCATAAAAAGGCTGTCCTACAGAGTCTTCAAGATGCTGATTTATTACACACTTGAATGGCAAGTTTCCACATTGTCTATGACTGATTTCCCGTCGCCATTTTCACAAAGCATGTGATATTTGCTATCTCAATAGGTTTAGGTTTGCAAATTTAGCACTAGAGAGGCTCTTTTCTCCTAAGCAATTTGTCAGCAGTTTGAGAAAATTGCTATGAGGGAAACCATGCACTTTGGCTGCAGTTTCACAATCCAAAAGCTCGTCTTCACACGGACCATTTACTAAGTCAAAGAAAATGTGGCACAGTGGGACTTCAGTCTCTGAAGTAGAAACTCGTCTGTGTTAGAAAGCACAAAATAATGCTATCAGAGAAATTGTAAAGTCGTGCTTTATGAACACTTTAAGCACTAGCTGACTAGAAACATCAGGGATTATGGCTACATAAGGAAAATAACTAAAGGGGTTTGGGGAAAAGATTGGAGAAAGTCTAGCTGAGTATGAAATATAGTGGTTTCTGCCTTTATTCTTAGATAAAAGATGCTGGAAATTGAGTCCTCAGAATGATTCAAGTGCAAAGGTGGTGATATGAAACTTTGTGTTGTGTTTTTCTAAGTGATCTCACTTACACTAGTCAAGTAAAATGAAATCTATTGACCCATATGGGATATCCAAAGAGTAGGCTGAACTCCTGACTATAACAGGCACGCAAATGATTTCATCTTTCAGCTTTACTTCTCACTGGATATTGGCTTCCTTCTGTGGATAAGTTCTTGACACACACTGGAAAAGGTGGCTACAGGAAGCTCATGGCTATATCCTTTTCCTCCCCAGGAAAGTATATGTAAATTCTAGGAAACCATCTCATTAGCCCTGTTTAGTTTTTAAAAATACCCCGGGTCCATCACTGTGCAAAGGAGATGGGATACTCTTATTGGCCAGCCTGGGTCACTGCTGATGCCTGGGGTTAGGGTAGCATTATGACAGATATTCCATTGGGAACTCATGTTGTAGGGGTAGGGAGTTTACCCAAAGTAAGGGATTTGGGACAGATAAAATCATATGTCTACTTGAAGGTTCTCTTGAAATTTCTTATAAAGTTTTCATATTTAACACTAAACCTAAAGCTAAAGAACTAAAAAAAAAAAAAATGAGTCATGGACAAGCTTTCTCAAATTATCCCAAAATGCTTTGCCTTAGAATTAAAATAAATAAAATAATTAGAACAGAATAAAACTTAAAGTAGATAGTGTACTCATCTAATTCCTGTCTTTCCTATAAACTTGTTATTAAAAGAACTATGCATCAAGAAATACAAATTGCTAAACGTAAAATGACTGATAATTTAGAAAAAAATTTAAATAATTATGCATTAGTGCTTTCATAATGGCACAATCCATCCTCAATTATTAATTTGTTTCCATACTTTTATAAATCTAATGTGTCCCAGAAGATACTGGAAATGAAGTTTTCATTAACCTTAATGGAATTAATCATTAGAGTGGGTTCCATGGAACAGATTCCGAGATGAACGACATGCAGATTTATAAGAAAGGGAGGAAGGCAGGATTAAGCAGAGGCAAAGCTGACCTGCCATGCAATTGCGACTGAAATCTCAGCCCATCCACAGGCGCGCTGGAGCTGGTGTGGCCCTTTCAAGTTCCTAAATTGAGGCAAGGGGGCCAGGCCTTTGCACTTCTACATTGACCAGCCATTTAATGCAGGCTGACCCGGGGTGGAGAGAGAGACATAAACGTGGGCCAGGAAACTCCCTCAGCTGAAGGCAATTTCTAGGCAGGGACTCAGCTGTGAGCTTTAAGAAGACAACACTGCTGGGAGAGGCGGAAGTGAGCACCTCAGAGCTGCACAAGTACCTCAGTAGCATATCACAGCATCCACTACAGGGCCTGCTGCTTGAAAGACATACCATTACACTATGCAAATGTCAGGTCTAGTTTCATTTTGGTCTCCAGACAGGAACAGTCTCTTTTGGCCAGAGAAAATTAAATATTTCCCATTGTCACAACAGACAGAAGAAGAAAGGGGTCAGAGCAAAGAATGCTAATACTGCTTAGAGGAGGCAGTTACTCAAGAGAACAGAGATAAGGAATAAGGTAATTCCAGTAAGAGGAACACAAAGCGTTACATAGTCACTCCTAGGGTTAACAAGCAAAGATTCATCTGCATAGAACCTTGAAGCAAGATTTTTCTTTTTTGAAACAGGGTGTTGCTCTGTTGCCCTGGCTGGAGGGCAGTGGTGCGATCATGGCTCTCTGCAGCCTCCATTTCTTGAGCTCAGCTGATTCTCCCACCTCAGCCTCCCCAGTAGCTGGGACTATAGGCACGTGCCACCATGCCTGGCTAGTTTTTTGTAGGTAGAATTTTTTGTATTTCTTGGGCTTTGCCCCCATTGCCCATGCTAGTCTTAAATCTCTGGACTCAAGCAAGCTGCCCACCTCAGCCTTCCAAAATGTTGGCATCACAGGCATGAGCCATGACACTCAGTTGTGAAACCAGATTTAAGTATCTCACCTGAGATACTATCGTAACAGAAACAGAACAGCTGAGGCAAAAAAAGAGATGATTCTCTTAGTCCATAGTCAGCGCCCTTATCCAAACTACTTAATTGTGATCACTAGTACCTTGGTGAGTAAGAGCCGGAATGGATATTACATTTATTCAATACATCTGTTATAACTCAGGTGTCAATTTTTGCTTCTCCTTGTTTTTATGCTGGCATTTTAGGGTGAAATAGGAGGGTATTATGTATACAGTCTCAAGTTGTCCATCCAGCAATTGTTCTCTAAATCAAGTTCTTTTTATCATCAGTAGCTCTACTAATGGGCAAAATTCTTCCTCCTTGCTAGTCTAAACTCTTGAGAGGTAGGATCTCTGTTCCTGTGAGTACCCAAAATGGGAAAGTGTGGGACAGTTCTCATTTCTCTTTACTGCTCTGCTCCTTTATCATATTAATTGCACAGAAGACTGCACAGATATATTAGATTTTACTGATTGGTTGGAGGTGGCTGATGAAAATTACAATCTAGGGTGAGAAAAAAAAGATATTTATTTTTCTTTTGAGACAGGGTCTCTGCTGCCCAGGCTGGAGTGCAGTGGCAGTATTTCGGCTCACAGCAGCCTCAAACTCCCAGGCTCAAGAGATCCTCCCACCTCACCTCCCAAGTATCTGGAACTATAGGTGCACCACACCTGGCTAATTTTTGTGTTTTTTGTAGAGACAAGGTTTCACCATGTTGCCCAGGCTGCTTTTGAACTCCTGAGCTCAAGTGATCCACCCACCTCAGCCAGCCAAAGTGCCAAGATTACAGGCATGAGCCACTGGACTGGCCGAAAGAACTATTTCTGTGTGAGTTTTCTGCATAATTTAAAATAAAAACATGTAAGAAACTGACTGTCATAGGCAGTTATAGTTCTCATCAGTCCTTTTTCCTTTAAGTTTGGATCTCTTTGTAAGAGTATTACCTTCTAAATCTGCCCATAGCTCCCTATGTACTTTTAAGGTAATTCTATTTTTAGTCATGAAAGTTGATCTTCCATCAAGATTCACCCTTCTCTTCTGAGCAGTATCTTTAGCCAAACCTGAATTAATCTGTTCAGAATGAACAGCAGAATAGTCTTTGGATTTGATTCAAATCCCTGAAGCACTTTGGGAATGAGAATGGCTATACCAGCAAGAGAGACGCTGGCGACTTACGATGCCACAGAACACCTCAAGCACTTGAGATTGGTCCCAGGTAAGGCTTCCCCATCAGTGTGTCACACACTTCTCTTTATTCTTTCACTTGTCTGACAAATAACAGTTGAATCCAATATCTACCCCCAAAAATCCCCTTTTAAGCACAGGTTAAACCTATATGAAATCCTAGAAATATAAAGAACTTACTCATATAACTAAAAATCACCAGTACAAAAAAAAAAAGAACTATTGATAAAAAATGACAAAGGACTTGGATAGTCATTTCACCAAAGAAGATACATAAATGACAAATAAGCTCAGATTTCCAAATGGCAAGTTGAAGATGCTCAACATCACTGATCATTAGCAAAATGCAAATAAAAACTGCAGTGAGATATTACCTAATAGCAATTGTGACGTCTATTATTAAAAAAAAACAAAAACTAACAAGCACTGGTGAGATGTGGTAAAATTAAAAGTGCTGTTCACTGTTGTAGGGAACGTAAAACGGCGACGTCACTGTAGAAAATAGTAAAGTTGTTCTTCAAAAATTAAAAATAGAATTAGTATTATGGTTCAGCAATTCCGCTTCTGGGTATATATCCAAAATAACTGAAAGCATGGTCTTGAAGAGATATGTGTGCACCCAATCATAGCAGCATTATTCAAGTCAGCCAAAAGATGGAAGTAATCTGTGTGTGCATCAATGGATGAATAATTTTTTTTAAAGTGTATGAAACACACAGATATCATAATAGAATATTATTCAGCCTTAAAAAAGGAGGGAGATTCTGACACAGGTTACAACATGGAGAAACCCTGAGGATATCATGGTAAATGAAATAAGCCAGTCACAAAATGACAAATTCTGTATGATTTTACTTATATGAAGTTGGAATAGTGAAACTCATAGAAAAAGAACTAGAAAGCTGATTGCGAAGGACTGAAGGGAGGGGGGATGGGGAATGATTGTTTAATCAGTGCAGAGTGAAGTTTTAAAAGAGTTCTGAAAAGTGGGAGAAAAAAGAAACACCAAATAAATTCTAATTAGTATTTTCACAGCAATTAAGGATGCCATGAGAAAGGAAATTCAGAGAACAACAAAAAAAAAGATCCTGGAAATAGAAAATAGTCATTAAAATTTTTAAAAATTCCATAAAGTAAATGAAAGATAAAATGTTGACAAGAATTTCCCAGAAAGTAGCACAAAATAGCTAAATGGAGGGTGAGGATTTCATGGACATCCCTAAAAAAAGATTTTAAATACATACTATAGAAAAATGTAAAGTCGTTGATATACAAAAGAGGAGAAACAGCTGACGGAGATGCCCAAGTTTGTTAGGCAGTATGTCGTTCTGGAAAAGGTGGTGATAAAGGCAACAGCAGAAACAGCTGTGGTTACACAGCTGTGTGCATTTCAACACTCAGGGCACCCTCGTGGAGATTTCTCAACAGTAAATTCAAGACAATCAGACAATCCTTGAAAAGGCTAAATTAGTTCAAATAAGAAGCAGCACCTGGCTCATAGTAAATGCTCTCTGAGTGTTGGCAATTACGATGACCTGAATCTCCTTTTCTTTGGAAAACTAAGGTCTTGGAATAAAAAGAAAAAGCAAAACGCACATAGGGATTCTATGTTCAAAAATTCACACTTGGAGGTAAGCGCGTATTTAGCTTTCAGACCGTTGCTTCTGCTGTGAGTTAAAACATCTATTCCGCTGCTCCTTTAAATCCTTCGTTCTCTCTGCTGTGTTTTGCCTCTATTCTTCTAAGGCTCCCGGAACATTGCGGAATGACAGGGATTAAGACCTTGGCGTCTAACTCTAAAGTTAATTGCCTCACAAGAACAGTTGTAAGATTTCAAGTGTTACAAAAGAGTCAGATGACAGCAGGATTATATGTTCTTGAGGTTTAAAATAGTGATGACCCAGGCCTAGGTTGAAACAATCAGTGACGGCTGTAGCTTCTGTAGAGGAAGTGAGGTCTGCTTTGATGGGAACTCTCATTGGGGCACGCAGGAAGTGTAATGAATATTTCTCCTGGGCCTCTACCTGTAATAGCAGCAGCCCTCGGTGGAGAGAAAGGACGCTTCTCTGGAAGGGGTAACTTTTCTTCCTTTTTGCTTCCTTCTTCAGGGACATTCCACTTTCCTTGGCTTTTGTGTGGCCTGGTATGATTTTTGTGATGATGACAGGATTTTCTGTTCTTATGCACGGTGTGTAAGTTCCCTACAAGTCTGAACCAAGCTTATAATCGTTGTTTCCTGTAAACCTTGCAGCAGGTCCCTCAAACCTTTGTGTTTCCAAGTATTAGAAGTGTGATTTGATTGAGAAGATGTATGAGTCAGCGCACATGGCTGCAAGTGACAAAAAGACCTTCTCAAATCAACGTTATCAAAAAGAAATATTTGTTTGCCTACCTACCTGGAAAGTCTGGAATACAGCTGACTTCAGACACAGCAGAGTACAACAGCTTAAATGAGAACCAGAGATTTCTCTCCGCTTCTCATCTCTGCTTATTTCTGTTTATGTTAGCACATTGGCCTCTTTTTCTGGTAATACAGACAGGCTTCCTCCATATGACTTGGGAAGATGGCTATTAAGCAGCTTAAATTTAAATCTTCCTAGATTTGTGACTCCAGAGGCAAAGAAGGAAGTCTTCCTGATTTGAACTAATCTAATAGCCACATGGAGGATTCTGATTGGCCTGTATGGGGACTTGTGCTCACGTTCTAAGGAATCATTGTTGCTTAAGTATGGACAACTCTGATCAGCCTGGCACGGTCCCTGTCTCATACCTGTGACAGGACACTGCGGTAAGGGGAAGGCCTTTCTCAGTGAAGAGGGGATGTGCTGTTATCACAGATGCAGCAGATGAAACTAGAGTTACCGCATTTAACACGGTCAGAGGAAAAGGGGCGGAACTGCTTTTGTTTTCGTTATATTTTTGGCTTGATAACCATATTCAATCTTAGCTCCTCAGAGACCTGGTGGATATTCTTGGTTATTTTTATTTATTTATTTATTTTTATTGTACTTTAAGTTCTGGGGTCCATGTGCAGATCATGCAGGATTGTTGCATAGCTACACACGTGCCATGGCGGTTTGCTTCATCCATTCCCCTGGCACCTACATCAGGCATTTCTCCCAATGTTATCCCTCCCCAACCTCCCTACCCCCTACTGTCTCTCCCCTAGCCCATCACCCCCAAAAGACCCCGGTATGTGATGTTTCTCTCCCTGTGTCCATGTGTTCTCATTGTTCAACACCCGCCTATGAGTGAGAACATGCAGTGTTTGGTTTTCTGTTCTTGTGTCAGTTTGCTGAGAATGATGGTTTCCAGATTCATCCTACAAAGGACTTGAAATCATCGTTTTTTATGGCTGCATAGTATTCCATCGTGTATATGTGCCACATTTTCTTTAGTCTATCCATGGGCATTTGGGTTGGTTCCAGGTATTTGCTATTGTAAACAGTGCTGCAGTGAACATACATGTGCATGTGTCTATATAATAGATAATAGAATGCTTTATAATCCTTTGGGTATATACCCAGTAATGGGATTGCTGCGTCAAATGGAATTTCTATTCTAGATCCTTGAGGAATCGCCGCTGTCTTCCACAATGGTTGAACTAATTTACACTCCCACCAACAGTGTAAAAGTGTTCCTGTTTCTTCACATCCTCTCCAGCATCTGTTGTCTCCAGATGTTTTAATGATCACCATTCTAACTGGCATGAGATGGTATCTCAATGTGGTTTTGATTTGCATTTCTCTAATGACCAGTGATGATGAGCATTTTTTCATATGTTTGTTGGCCTCATAAATGTCTTCTTTTGAAAAGTGTTTGTTCATATCCTTCACCTACTTTTGAATGGGTTTGTTTGTTTTTTTTCTTGTAAATCTGCCTTAGTTCTTTGTAGATTCTGGATATTAGCCCTTTGTCAGATGGGTAGATTGCAAAAATTTTTTCCCATTCTGGTGGTTGCGTGTTCACTCTATTGATAGTTTCTTTTGCTGTGCAGAAGCTGTGGAGTTTAATTAGATCCCATTTGTCTCTTTTGGCTTTTGTTGCCATTGCTTTTGGTGTTTTAGTCATGAAGTCCTTGCCTATGCCTATGTCCTGAATGGTACTGCCTAGGTTTTCTTCTAGGGTTTTTATGGTGTTAGGTCTTATGTTTAAGTCTTTAATCCATCTGGAGTTGATTTTAGTGCAAGGTGTAAGCATTCCTATACACCAATAACAGACAAACAGAGAGCCAAATCATGAGTGAACTCCCATTCACAATTGCTACAAAGAGAATAAAATACCTAGGAATAAAACTAACAAAGGATGTGAAGGACCTTTTCATGGAGAACTACAAACCACTGCTTAAGGAAATAAGAGAGGACACAAACAGATGGAGAAACATTCCATGCTCATGGTTAGGAAGAATCAATATCGTGAAAATGGCCATACTGCCCAAAGTAATTTATAGATTCAAACACTATCCCCATCAAGCTACCATTGACCATCTTTACAGAACTGGAAAAAAACCACTTTAAACTTCCTATGGAACCAAAAGAGAGCCCACATAGCCAAGATAATCCTAAGCAAAAAGAACAAAGCTAGAGGCATCATGCTGCCTGACTTCAAACTATACTACAAGGCTACAGTAATCAAAATAGCATGGTACTGGTACCAAAACAGAGATATAGACCAATGGAACAGAACAGAGGCCTCAGAAGTATTGCCACACGTCTACAACCATCTCACCTTTGACAAAAACAAGCAAGGGGAAAAGGCCTCCCTGTTTAATAAATGGTGTTGGGAAAACTGGCTAGCCATGTGCAGAAAGCTGAAAGTGGACCCCTTTCTTGGTTATTAAATTAGTGCTTGGGAGCTATATTTGGCAACTGGCATTCATACACATTTACACATAATATTATAACAATACATTGTGAATAATGCTTTTGATTGAGCTGTTTATTCATTCTTTTATTCATTCTTACTTTCAACAAGCTTCTCTCAAGTACCTAGTACAGGACATGTACTAGAACAAGTCATGGCCTCTTCCCTCGTCAAATTTACAGGATAATGAAGGAGAAAGAGACAGGTACAAACACTTTGAAACTGTACTAAGTACTATAGATTATATAACAAGAGTAGATACCTTGGTTATGTTGATATATCAGAGACACTGTCTTACAAGAAGTTATATTTAGGTGGAGTCTTGAATGGTGAATTCCAGTTAATCAGTTGAAAGTATAAGGATGAGGTTCTAGAGAGAAGAAACAGCATGCGTGAAGGACCCAGGCTGGAAGGAAAGTACTGCATGACACCTACTGCATGAGACTGAGGAGAGTGAGGGGCACAAAAAGTGAGGCGAAAGATGAGGTGGTAGATCATACAGGGCCTTGCAGGCGGGACCATGAACTTCTCATTTTTATCCTACACATAAGAGGGAGTCCCTTAACGGTTTGATTCAAGGCAATGATCATTTGATGGATGTTGGCAGAAATCATTCCGAATACTTCATTCATTTATGTGTTTGGCTATGGACTTTGGAACTGGAGCATAAGGCTGCTGGGCTTAAAGTCTAATTCTTCCTCTTAGTGACCCAGAAGGAGTTACCTAATTCCTTTGTGCCTCTATTTCTTCATCTGCAAAATTAGGATAGTAATAGAAACTACCCTCAAAAGTTTGTTAGGAAAATTAAATGAGCTAAAATGTATAAAGGTAAGAAAAGTCCAATACTGCGTGTCCCCACTTATAAGTGGGAGCTAAGCATTCAGTACACATGGACATAAAGATGGGAACGACAGACACTGGGGACTCTAAATGAGGGGAGGGAGAGGGTCAAGGGTTGAAAAACTGCTTATTGGATACTATATTCACTATTTGGGTGACAGGTTCAGTGGAAGCCCAGACCTCAGCATCACACCATATATCCATATAAGAATATGTACATGTCCCTCCTGAATCTAAAACTTAAATAAGAAAAAAGAAAAGTGCTTTGTATATAGCATTATCTGAGTGTTTGCTATTATTATTATTTAACATATCTTTATTGAGCAGCTGCTATGACCCAGACATTGAGGAAGTATGAAATTGTCTCTGCAAAGAGTAACAGTGTTTACTAACTAGAGAAATTATATAGTAAGGGTCAGGGAGTGTTGGGTGTCATTTTGAATTTGGGTGATCCTGATTTTATAAGGGTATCAGTCTGCCCGCATGTTTTGCAATTTTGCAGGATATTGTCTATAGATTTTAGAGTTAGACAAAACCTGAATTTTATTTCTGGCTTTGCCTCTGACTAACCAAATATCTTCATTTAACAAGCACCAGTGTCCTTATCTGTAACATGGGAACATTGAATGCAGCTACCTCATACTGTTACTATAAAGAATAAACAAGATGATATATGTATGTATTCTTGTATGTGTATATTTATACATATTGAATTTTTAGCACTGTGTGTGCTACATAATAATAACTCACTAAATTGTAGTTACTGTGAATCCTAATTTAAGAAGTGGTGATGATATGTTTGTTTCCATGCCTAATGTATTTACCTTTCTAACATGTGTTCTGAATTATTGACAAATTGGATTCATTATTAGTTGCTTAAAATATTCCTCAAAGAGGAAGAATGCACACTGAGCTAGTATGATAGTTATTTTTAACTAGAATAAAAAATGGAATGGAAAAAAGCAGAATAGAAATAAGAGACATTTACAATGTTGCTAAAAATACGGATTTCTTAAAGCTTTGATGATGAAATTATAAGTTATTTATATGTTTAAAATAATTATTTAAAAGAAGAAGATAAAATTGTGGAAGATATATACCCTTAGCTAACAAAAATTTAACATTTCAAAATTAACATTTTTAAAACTTGCATGTGTAGCTTCAAATTTTATCCTCTTATTTATAAGGAAACAAATTTAATGAGTTTTACGAAGTACAAACGTTTGCTCTTTAAAAGATGAAGTCTGATTTAAATATCTTTTTGTCATTTTCAAACTTATTTTAAAATCTACCCTTTTGAGTCCTATTCTTGTCTCTAAACATGAATTATCATATACTAGAGCTAGATGGATTCAATTTTTTATGATCTAATGTAAATAGAAAGTGAAATATGGAAAGGGTATTTCCACGTATATAGCAGTAAGTGAACATGAACTCCAGCTTATGTTTAACTTTGAGGTATCCTGCCAAAACACAATTGACTGATAGGATGGAAATGAAAACCACTAATGGGATGGCTTGTTCTATAAATCAGGGCTGAGGATTATGGAGCTAAGGTCATTTTCTTTATCACTCTTTGAGGGAAGGAGAAGTAGGTAAACACGCTTAAATGAGTCTATGGGCCTGGGTTCTCCACAGGGATACTAAGAGAAGACTAAGACTAAGAGGGAACTGACCTCAAGAAGCTTATCAGCCTGTGGAAGATAGACTGCAACCTGCAGGTGAACTGACGTAGGAGAAAGAACAGAACACACTGGAAAGAGGATCACACCAAGGAAAAAGTGAATTGTAAGGTGGAACTCCCAGCAAATATCCTGTGATTCCTCTGTATTCTGCAAGCCAGAACATGCTGGGATCGACAACAAAATGTACTGAGCAAGATTCTTCAGCATTTAAAAAACAGGAGAATAAAGATTTATTTGGCAAAAATTTTCTTCTTTTTAAAAAACTTCGGATAATTTTTTTTATAGCCAGCTGCGCAGAAGACACATATCTCATAAAGGAAAGAAATTTACATATACATGCACCTTGCATTTTAAACCTCAAGTGATTCTCTGAAAAATATGAAGCATAAACCAGATATTTGGCATGAAAAATTTAAAGGAAGAATGTATGGTGTCTCTCTTTTTAAAGTAAAATATTCCAAACTTGCAGGAAACTAATGCTTTATTTGTTATTAAATTCAGTTCCTTTTTCACCTCCACATTTTCTCCTAAACCATTGGAATTTCCTCTAACTCTTTGATTTCTCACTTGTTTTTATACTTTTTGCTCTGCTTATTTTCCTTTTTCTGGCTAGTTTCAGTGTTTAGTGAAACTAAAAACTATGGTCCAGTAGTTCCCTGAACTTCGGCTTTAATGAACAAGAAAGTAAAAAGACATCAGGGGCAGCAACACAGGATTACCAGTTGCCTTTTCGTTTTGCTAATGAGTGACATCAAAAACAAATTTCAAAATAATGAAGAGTCAGAAGAGTGGGAGGGTGAGAGGGGGTGAGAGACGGGTAGACGGTGAGAGGAGGGAACCATATACACTGCTCAGGTGATGGCCGTGCTAAAAACGCACTACACGGTCTATCCATGTAACAAAACTGTACTCGTGCTCCTTAAACTTATACAAATTAAAATAAAATACAGGATACATTTGGTTGTATACAAAATTCCCTCCGCTGTTCTTATGTCTGTCGTTACCCCCTGGTCTGGTGGAGCCCCACGTTGGAGGTGCTGCTCTATTCCAAGATAATTAGTCTGAAGGACCTAAAGCTTCAGGTTAAAAATAAAGAGTTCATTTTCTATTTTCTTTGTTCTAGGATTACAAAAGTTTACATGAAAATACTTTTAAAATTATGTTTTCTTTTTGGTAAAGGAAATACCTTCGATGGCTCTTCATAATGTTGAGGATGAAGTCTCATTTGGAGGTGGTTACCTTTTTTTTTCTTTTCCTTCTTTTTGAGATGGGAGTCTTGGTGTGTTACCTAGGTAACTGGAGTGCAGTGGTGTGATCATGGCTGACTGCAGCCTTGACCTCCCAGGCTCAAGTGATCCTCCCACCTCAGCCTCCTATCTGGGACTACAGGTATGTGCTACCATACTCAGCTAATTTCTTTAAATAAGATTTTGTAGAGACAGGGATCTCACTATATTGTCCATGTTAGTCTTGAACTTGTGGACTGAAGCAGTCCTCTTGCCTTGGCTTCGCAAAGTGCTGGGATTGGCAAGAGTGAGCCACATGCCCAGCTGGCTTACATTTTCATTGGCCGTTTACTGTTAGGGCCTGTTGCTGCCACCTCCACTCCCTTCCACAGGTGGGTCTGAGGTCCCGTCCTATGAATTGCCAGCATCCTTTGTGCTTTGACATGTGCTGTTTATTTTCTGAGGACTTTGCATTTAAAACCCAATTTAAAGACCAATTCCTTGAGGTAGCCTACCTGGGTACCTCCATTTAGAGGCAGTGACTTCTTCCTTTGTGCTTTTCTAGAAGGGCTCCTTGAAGATAGAAACTATATTCAGATTTTTGTTATGCAAATAACATGCATTGCTGAAAAGTTAAAATATATTGGGCAAAATGTATCTACTCTAGATTTGGAAATGTTAATCTTTCTTTTAACGTGATGAAAATCATAGGTAAGATACCTTTTGTACTGGCTTATGCAGGCAAAATAAAGCAGTGTAGAGATTTCCTCTCCCACCGATGTGAATGCTGCGATTCTGACCACCTTCTCCACCACTGTCTACCTCCCCCATGCCAGCTGGTAGAGGCCAGAGTAACTACAGGCAATTGTTTTGTTTGCTTGTTTAAGATAGCACATTACACCCTCAACATATCTATGTATATACATGAATAATGAATGAAAGTGTCTGGATGGATATATACACACACAGTCACACACACACGAGAGAAGTAACGCTTATGGAGATGTATTTTCTTTTATTGTGAACATCTTTCCATGCCAGTAAACATACTTTTATTTCATCATTTTCTACTAGCTGCCTAGGTAGACTGGATGACTATATTTTATTTGGATTTTTAATTCTTTGGAACAGTGTCGTAGAGTAAATATTTGTCAAACGAAGGAGAAAACATCTCCTCAGTGCTTTTATCTAAGCCTGATTTGAGATTCTAATGAGTCGAGAAGTGACCTTAACTGCAACCTCCAATGGGAAAACAGGAAGGAAAACGGTGGGGAAGTGGTGGCGCTGGAGTGACTCATTCTGTTTTTGTGTTTTATTCCCTCCTATCATAAAGTGAAAAACAGTAGCTGAAAAAAAGATGTGGTTTTGCAAAATATCATCATCATTTCCTTACTAAAATGACAATGGAGCAACATATGATTATGAAAATTGATTTGTGTGCCCAGATTATATGCCCTTGACGCAGGACACAACGGTTACTTTACCCAAAACATTGTCTTTACTGAGGTATTAGGAATTCTGACATCATGTTACGAAATAAAGTAATTGACAAAACCATATATTGATTTGAGAACCTCTTTAAATGTATGGATTGAGCGTTATATGACTGGCAATAGACGTGCCATTGGGAAGGACCTACCCTCAGAGTGCCTAAGATTGGTGCCGAATGATGTCAGGAGCTCACCTGCCCAAAACTAGGAAGGGAGAGAGAACTCACAAACTTATTCACTAAGAATCTTGACCTTGAACTACGTCCTCCCTCTGCTCCTGCTTGTGCACCTGACTGCCTAGTGATTTGAGTAGGAGGTGAAGGTGCCATGGCCCAAACCCCAAACCGTTGTCGGTAGAATCAGGCCTGTTGCTACCTAGAGGAGCTCCCAACCGCCCTCTTCCCAGCCTTTGTGAAGGCCTTTACCTTCTCCACCGACAGGCTTCAGGGAATAGCTATGGTTCCTTAACCCTGTGAGTTACCTCGTCAAGAGCAGTCTCCCTTGTTCCTTGTTAGCAAAGGCCTGACTGCTCTTCCTGTGACTCGAAGGCAAAATGCTGCTTGGTTTTGGGAATGCTCTTCCCTTGTCAGAGACTGGTTTAGGGCTGAGTATTTGATCTAGTTTTAGCTGATGATAATGCAGCTGGAGAGCTTCTGGAAAAAATCTCTTCGTTATTAAAAGGAGATGCAGGGATGAAACCGTCTCTCTTCTTACATGGGATGCTGTGGTACCTGGAGCGATACCAGGACTGCAGAGGCCTGGTGACGTGAGGAGAGATTCAGCCTAACATGGTGGGGATGGCGGAATAGAGCCAAAGTGGGAAAAGCGTCTCCCTGATGAATCTAGGACGCCGCTGAGTAAATACGTCTGGAAGCACCTAACTCTGGACTTTTTCTTTACATAAGATAATAAGTGGCCTTACTTGGTTAAATTGAGATTCTACTTCTTGTAGCCAGAAGCAAACTTACTGCTTAATTCTCAATATTAGGAATTCCTAATAATTCCTTCTATTGCTTCTAGAAATCAGGTTTTAGAACTCCTGGGACATGCATATTATTTATCATATATGAATCTTTACTAACACTATTCCAGCTATGGAAAATAACTTTTTATTGCACTGCTATTTAATGAAAATATATCTATCCTTTTAATCTAGTCTAAATCCTATTAGCGGAGATGGCCTTCCAACATTCCACCAGTCAAAATGACTCCTTTAGTCCATGTACGGCACTCGGTTTGGATCAGTCTTTCTGCAGTAATCCTTTGCTTTAATCTGTATGTATACATTATTGAATCTCTTCAAGTAGATAGAAACCTTATTTAAGGTAGAAATGAAATAATTTTTTCCGAATGATTTAAGGAATCATGCATTTCTTTTTCCCATCAAGGTCTCTCCTACAGCCCTGGTACACTATCCCTTATCAGGCACTCCTTAAAATGTACCCGGTTGGTCATGTGTGAAATGAAAAGCTTTAGCTGAATGATATCAACAGTCTCTTCTGACTCTAAGGTACAGTGATGATGTCTAAACTGAAGTGAAACCATACTTCTCACAGATATAGAGAAGTTTCAGAGTTAAATAGGTAAAAAATAGGAAAACTAAGTGTGGGTGGTGGGGAAATGCAAATATCTCATATTTTGGGCCTGGAGTGGGCCTCAGCAGTCCTACAGCAGAGGGGCCTGACTGGTAGAAGGAAAACTAAGACACAGCAAATATCAATGTTTTTAAGAGTATGCTTCTATTTTTGAAGATCTTTACTCATGATATTTACTTTTTGGTGATTATCCAGGATAGCTCTTTGAAAATGCAGAAAGTCTTGTTGTTTGGGAGGAATGTGCTAGAAATAGAATCTCATAATACATGGCCAATCGTAAATCTTAGGTCTGCCAATATTTGGGATTATTGTAGAGTTCTCTCTCCTTGTTTTCAACTTTGCACACCCATGCCATATTGGGCTTGGAGGAGGATTTGCTTTGCTTGAGGGAAACACTCCAGTGGGCTATTTTTGAATTGACGTTTGACATTTAGACTTGGAAATACCGTATTTCCAAGAGGCTTATCCCTCAATAAGCTTGCAGTGCTTATGTAGTACATCAAGACAAAACTTTAATCACCTGTTGATGTGATTTTTTTCATAAAGGATTTCCCTAATGTAGACTTCTCTTCATGTAGATTAAGTGGTGGGTACAAAAATAAACACAAGATGGGGGAAAGTATTCCAGGTTCAAGGACACAGACTTATCCCTCAGTTATTTACCTCTTATTCTCATTTCTAAGGTTTATGAACCTAGGAAAGACACACACACACAAAATCCCCAGAGACTCTGTGTTTTGGTTTAGCTTATGATGGATCAAATCTCTGCTTGTTTTTCCACTGCTACCTTGATTAGTTCTGTCGGCTCACGTGAGAACAGGCAGCTTGGTACACAGTAGGTTCTTGCAAGGTTCCCCTGAAGAGATGCCGTGGGGGTGGGGTGTGGAGGGGACAATGAAGGCTGCTGCAGGAGGGCAGGGGAAGGAGAGCGGGCAGCTGCATGCATTCCGTGGCCGGGCGTAGAAAACGGCAGCTTGACCTAGCGGCAGAGCTGAGGCTTCTTAGACATCCTGCCCTAAGCTTGCTTAGAAGCAGACACAGCCGGGGGATTCGGCAGTTACCTGCCGCTGTGCAAACTGTGGAAAGCGACTGCAAACTGTGGAAGTGGAAGGCACCTGCTGTGTTAAATCTAACTATGTTTTTGATTGATGATCATTTTTTCAAAATGAAAAGTAGCCATTAAACCGACCTGTTGTCAGTTTCTACGAAACAGAGCAGTTCAATATCTCTGCACCTTTGCTCATATTCTTCCCTCTATCTGGAAACATCCCTGTTTCTCTACCAGTCTCTTACCTTTTCCCCCAAACCTGAGAGCACCTAGACATTCCTTAAAGTCCCCCTTTCTCTGAAGCCTTTTCTGGCCTCACTTTTACCTCTAACCAGGTAGCATTTACCATTCTGGTTTTAAGCTTCCAACTATAAATGATAAAATTTATGTAGCCCCTATAGTACTTTAGTGAATTTATTTTATATATCTTTCTTCTATAATTGTGTTTCTGCCCTCTTTGGGGCAGGGACTAGCTCCTAATTATCTTTATATCCTTGGAATTCAGCATTGAGACTGGCTTATTGCAGGGATTCAGTATTTGTTAGTCCTATGCCTAAGTAAATGAAGAGTGGCGAGTGAGGAGCTTTAGCAACTAAATCGGTAAGGGCAGAAGGATTTCATACCCTTACTTGGTAGATCTGTGCTGTGGCGGTTACCACCCTACAACTACTTCAGAGGCCGTCATCTCTGTGGGGCGTGGAGCATTGCAGTGAGGAGCACTCCTTCCCTGTTCTGTTTAAGAATCTGCAATTAGTATGCTTTCTGGGCTTAGCTTCTCTTTCCCCAACTAAATCTCTTCTGACCTCATGGAAAGAGTGAAACATAACCAATTATCTGAAAAAGTTTGCTTATTTGCACCTAAATTTATACAACGACCTTCACCAAGTATTTACTATTTATCATGCTCCCAGCATGATGATAACCTACATGACAGCTAAAGGATTTTGCAATTTGCAAAATCAGCACAAGGCACTGTCACTCCTTTGAGGTTCCCAAGAAAAAAATTCCAGAAAGCAATTTGCTAGTGCCCTACATTTTAATTTTTTTCTTATATTTATTGGAAATGAATGAAGAGTTCAGCAGGGAGTTTCTCCTTTGCTCTGGAAGGTATTTGGGCTTATAGAAAAGAATACGGGTTTTGGAGTACCTAGGTCAGTCTTCGACCCCATTCTCTTCATTTGAAGCTATATGGTAATTCACTCAACACCTATAAACATCAATTTCTTTATCAACAAAATGATAATACCTATAATTTGTAATTACATTGAGAATTAAGATAATGAACATGTGAACACATCTAGGAAACAACAGTGCTCACAAAATGTTAGGTACTCTCAGTATTATTATTTTTTCACATAGTGCAGAGTCCCAACAGTCATACCCTTCAGCAAACTTTGTGCTGTGTTTCTGAGTGTGTTATTGTTTACACGTTTAGAGCAGACTGTATCTATTCATTCGTTTCTGGAGTGATAAGGATTGTTTGTAACATACTGTAAAGATATCTTGATGGAGAAGAGAACATCAAGGCTGTCATCGTTGCTGTAACACTGGGGTTTCTCACTTGGAGTCTTGGAACTACTCCAGGCCCAAAATTCTTCTGCTCAGCTCCGCTAGGACTAGATGAGTGGTGGATAGCAGCAACCATGGAATTTGGACTATGGAGTTAAAAATTCTCAAGTTTAAAAAAGAATAATGCTTCTCCCACTACGTTGTCCATGTCCTAATCCCTGGAATGTGTGAGTATGTTGCCTTATGTGGCAAAAGGGACTTTACATTACCAATGTCATTAAGTTAAGGGTCTTGGTATGGACAAATATCCTGGATTATCCAAGTGGGCTCACTGTCATCGAAGGGTCCTTATAAGAGCGACACCGGAGGAATCACTCTAGTAAAGGAGATGGGGCAGTGGAACCACAGTTTGCAGTGATGTGCACAGAAGATGTAGGTAGGAGCCACAGTCAAAAGGTGAAGGCAGCTGCGGAAGCTGACGGGCACGGCAATGAAGGAATTCGCTCCTGAGGCCTCCAGAAGGAACATAATTTTGCTGACAAATGCTGTTTTCAGTTACTATGTTTGTGACAATTTGTTGCAGCAACCATAGAAAATTACACACTTAGTAAGTTTGGATAAAGAAAATGTGGTATATTGTGGAATAATGAAATACATTCAGCCTTAAAAAAGAAGAAAATCCTGCCATGTGTGACAACATGGATGGACTTGGAAGGCGTTAAGTGAAGTAAGTCATACACGGAAAGACAAATGCTACATGAGCTCACTTACATGTGGAATCTGAAATAGTCAAAGTCCTAGAAGCACAGGGCACAGTGGTGATGCCGGGGTCGGGGAGGGAGGGAAATGGGAAGATGTTGGTCCAGGAGTGCAAAGTTTCAGGTACGTAAGGTGAGTAAGTTTTAGAGATCTAAAGTATAGCACGGTGGCTACAGCTAGCAGTATTCTGTTGTGCACATGAGGTTTGCTAGGAGAGTAAGACATCTGCTAAAACACAAAATATAATTATACAGCTATGGATATGTTAACTAGCCTCAGTGTGGTGATCATTTTACAACGAAAATGTTTATTGAAACATCAAGTTGTATGCATTAAATGTATGCCATGTTTATTTGTCAGTTATACTCCAATAAAGCTGGAAAAACAATCATTTTGGTTCTTTGGAGAGATCAGAGCCGGAGGCGTTTTTCAGTATAAAGTTGCTATCCCAGGCACAGGACTGGAGAACTTTGCTCTGACACAGAGTGTAGGCGGGAAGCTTGGGCCTGGAGCAGTAGGGCCAGGCAGAGAAAGGAGCTGAGACGGAGAGGCCAAGGAGATGATAGAACCTCAGAGGGCAAGCGTTCTGGAAGCTGAGTGAAGAACGTGCTTCAAGAATGGGGACGGAATCACCTTTGTCGAAAAATCTCTCTCTCAGTCTTATTTCACTGCCTAGCGATAACACACAAACGAAAATGCCCAGGGCTCCTAGGAAACCCTCCCAATGATTGTTGTACTTAATGCTGTTATCGATAAGTGAAGTCAGATCTCTCTTAATTGCTCAGAAGCAACACTTTAGAACAGACCGACTTGAGGCAGCCAGATAATTGTTTTTACTTCTTTTAGCATCTTCTCTGTTTTGTTCTTGGTGGTTCCCTTATAATCATGGGTTCTACACACAGTAAAGACTGCTCAGAAGGCAGAAAACACAAGCACTAACTTGACTCTTTTCTTGTGTGAGGAATAGCTCTTGAAAGGCAATAGCCGATGGTGATACTTGGAAGCAGCTAGGGGAAGTACTGTTTACTAAAGTACCCTGCCTGCTTTGTGCCATTTCCAATATAATTAAACGGCAATAACATTCCACACGAGAGTACATAAACAATTGCAGTGGCAAAACTGGAAACTTCATTATGCATTTATTAACTAAAGATCTGAGTAAATGATTTCTAACCTTCAGATGTTAGGACAGCCTGTTTATTGGATTTTTTGGTCATCAGTCACTCTCCACTCTTTCTTATAAGAGTTGTAATGAAATAGTTTAACTATTTTAATTAAATGTCATCTTGTTCCCAAAATTCTGATGTTCCTTAAGGTCACTGGAGATAGTTGCAGTGTTAGAAAACTACACATGGGAATGGCTGGGCTAAAAGGAAAAGCAAGTGCATAATGGAGCCAATAATTCATATCAACTGGAGAGCATTTCCCAGGATTTGCTGTCATTTAAAATCACTTCGAAGCCTAGTTTTTTAATCAAGGGTTTTGAAACACCATTCCTTCCTTGTCCTGGTCTGTGGTGGCTCTAAGTGGGCCTTACCGTCTCTGGATGTTATAACATATAGAGCTCCTTTTTGCTTACAGAGTCAATGGTAGGCTCCTGACTCTCTTTCTCGCTCCATCTGATGCCTCTTCCCCTGGGTGTCTGTATTCCAGCATTTTTTTGGAAGTGCCCTCCTATCTCCTGCTTCAGGGCCTTTGCAAGAAATGCTTCCTCTGTGGGAGCTTACACAAACTAGTCCTCACACGAGGGACATCCATCTAAGTGGCTGGGCTTTAGGATCTGAGCGTCTGGCCCTTCAGGGAGACCAGTAAATCTGCTAACGTTCTGGCCAGTGCCAGGTCATTGGATCTGCCTCTCTGGGGAAACTACGCCGCACCACTCCCACCTTCTGTCATTCCAAACCACATTAGATGGGAGGGCATGTTCATGGTCATGAGGAACCTGACGTTCAAGCCAGTAAGAATTGCCACAATACTATATGAAGCCAGTCCTTTGTCTAGCAAGTAGAGACTACTCATTCCCTCAGAGCCCCTTCTTACCATGGAATCTAGCACTGTTTTTTCTGTTTGAGACAGAGTTTCACTCTTGTTGCCCAGGCTGGAGTGCAATGGCGCGATCTCGGCTCACCGCAACCTCCGTCTCCCAGGTTCAAGTGATTCTCCTGCCTCAGCCTCACGAGTAGCTGGGATTACAGGCATGCACCACCATGCCCAGCTAATTTTTTTATTTTTAGTAGAGACGAGGTTTCTCCATGTTGATCAGGCTGGTCTTGAACTCCCGACCTCAGGTGATCCGTCTGCCTCAACCTCCCAAAGTGCTAGGATTACAGGCGTGAGCCACTGTGCCTGGCCTTGCATATTTTAGACACTCAACAATTTTTTTGAACAGTAAGTATATCCATCCTGCCTTTCTTTCACTGTGCCATACTTTCCTGACATTCCTGTTCCCTCCTTTCTTGGTTTAGTTTCTGTAATCCTTCATTATCAATGGCCTTTGCCTACCCTTCACTCCTTTCCCTCCATCTCCCTCTGTGTTCATTTTCTATGCTGCAGTAACAACTCATCACAGACTTAATAGATTAAAACAACCTATTTGTGATTGCATAGTTTCCAAGGGTCAAAAGCCCAGGCACACGTTTACCAAGTCTTCTTCCCTGGTCTTACAATGCAGAGTCTTCCCCCAAACTCACGCAATTGTTGGCAGAAGTCTTTGCTTGTGGCTGTAACTCACACTGGTTTGCTTCTTTAAGGCCAGCGGGAGAGTGTCTCTGAGCTCAGAGAAGACCTAAGCTTTCTGGGAAGGCTTGCTTGAGTAGGTCAGGACCACCAGAATAATTTCCTTTGATTAGAGACCTGTAAAATCTCTTACCACATAACAACAAAACCCAAGGAGTGATGTGCCATCACATTCATGGGCCCCGCCTACACTAAGGAGATGTGTTCACCAAGGAATGTGGAATTCTGGGGCCATCTTATTCCGTCTCCCACACTGCCTATTCCACGCATCCCCTGAAACCCTAGACTCCCCAGTGATATTTAACGCTTCACCCAAATATATGTATTCACCTGATTGATAAAAATACACAGACGTACCGATTGCTCTCACTTTAAATTCTCAAGCACAAACTGAACCATGCGCTTCAACTGGGCCTTCAAGGTTTCTAGCAACCTCGTCTCTCTGTTCTGTTCCTCCTCTGGGTGAACGCTCCCCCGTCACGCTCTCCTAGTGAGAATTTAGAAGCGAATGGCAGAGGACCCCACATGCCCTCACTACCACACCTGCCGTTTTCCCTGTGCCCGCGTCTGCGCCCCCACACTCGGCTCTCCCTCCTGTTGTGCTGGAAGAGGGGTCTACATGCCCGTCCCAGGCCAACCTCCCTCTGTCGCCCTGAATCCCATCCCATCACCTGCCGAAGAACATTGCTCCTGTAATTGTCTTGTTCTCATATTCCATCACTCCATTTTCCTGCTGTAAATGGATCATTATTTCATACCAATATCTTATAATGTCTCCCTTACAAAAAAGTATCCCCCTCTTGACTCCACTTGCAGTCCCATTGTTCTATTCCCCTTTGTGACAAAGCTCTTTGGAATTATTTGTGGTGAATGACGCCTTCTTTTCCTCCATTCTGTCTGGAATCCATTTCAATCAGGCTTTGCCTCCCCCACCCTGCACTCTCTAGTATTCGTTCTTGTAAAAGTCGTGACTTCCTTTTTGCCAAATGCAGTGGCCCATTCTCAGCCGTCATCTTATGATAGCATCTCACATAGCACGCACTTCTCTCTTTGAAACATTCTCTTCACATGGTTTCCTAGGATATCCAGGAGGATACCACCCTCTGTCGCTTTTGTTATTTCATGATATATATGATATCTAATAGTTAAACACACAAAAGCGAGGTACAAAGAAATGTGTACATAACTGTATACTGTTGGTATGAAGATATATATTTGCTTGTATAGGCAAAAAATATATTTGCAAGGAAATACAAGAGCATTGCTTCTAAGACAGGGAGTCTGGGTAGCTGGGACAGTATTTATATCCTTTCGTATCTTTTGAATTTTTTGGCATGTGACTATATTACCTATTCAAGAGTCAATTAAATTAAAAACATATACATCTGTATCACCGGCATGGGCCAGTTATGTCAGAAATGGTAGCAAAGCTGCAGCTGCTGTGAGTATCTGCCGCCAGCAGCCTCCTTGCTGGCAGCGCCGGGCAGTGAAGGCCACAGAGCACCGGGTATCCTCAGTGCGCTCTGCTCCCTGAACAGTGGCACAGCGATTGCTGGGGTGAAAGATACCACCTGAGCAATTTAATCTACTTGTAAAACAACGTCAGTGGGAAGCATGGCTGTATCCTTTGTGCCTGTGGAAAAAAGGAACACACACGAGGCCGTGTTGCATGAAGCAAACAGTGGTCACGTACTTGAGGTGCTCCTCACATTCCTGTATTCATAATCCCAGAAAAATGAAAAGAGAAGCAAAAAAAAAAAAAAAGAAAATTCTCCATAGAAGGAAAAATGACACAGAAGAGTTTGATTAAAGATAAAAGGAATCTTGAGTGTGTATTAATTTCAATTAAAATATTTTTTCTAGCAGACGTCATTATTGCCAAGGTTTATTTATTTCAGGCACACTATTGTTATTATTCGTTGCTCATAAAGTATGTAAATCTCGTGGTCCTTATTTCCCAGCTGAAACAATCCTCCCAACTCACAAAAGCTGCTGAATTTAAGTTCTTCAGCGTGGTGTCCTATGAGGGTAGTGGTGGTTTAAGGCGGTGGTTTTAAGGTGAATGTGTGTCTGTGGAGACCGAGTATGTGTCTGCGTAGGGCTACTGGTGGAGATTCCTTTTGAAAAAATAAATATTTAAATGAGTCGTGGAAACTTTCATCTGGTCCTATGAGAGTCCCCAGTTCCCTGTTTCCAACCAGAATCTGACCCTGCAAGCTACCCTTCTATCTTTTTCACTTTTTAAGGATGTGAGAATAAAATGGCAGTTTCCTTATTTATTAAAGCTGTCTTTGCTGATTCCAAATTCTCAAGCTCTTTAAACTTGTGCCATTTATTTACCCCGTAGGTAGCAAGGAGTGTGCGGAATGCCAGATTTGCCAGTTCCATATCAATAGAGTTGTTAAAGTAAATTAAACTGTAGGTTGTTTCAAAACCTGCAAGGGGCTGATAAGGACAGTAATAACCCCCTCAATGCAGACTTGGCAATACACTGAGTATATTGTACTCTTATGAGGACATTTTTTGAGAAGGTTAGAAGAATGTTGAAGAGGAGAGAGCTGACATTTGCCTTTAAGATTTTAAGGATGAGAATGAGGACAAGAGCTTAGACTTGTGATAAATATCAAGTGGTGAAATTTGGACCAAATGTTGTAGGAAGGTGGAGGAATTTAGACCAAGAGTTGTACAAAGTTGCAGGAGAAATGATTTCCCCCAGAGATAGAATGAGAGGCTTCAGGACAGAGCATACACGATTTCTGGAGGTGTTTCAGCATAGGCTGTGCAGGTTTGCTTTTCAGTTGGACTATTAGAGAAGATAGTATCTCACGTCTCCTGTTTCTATTTATACTCTAGAACAGTGGCTCTTGATGTTTCCTGAGTCTGGGATTCTTTTGAAAATCTAATAAATGCTATCACCTTCCTCCCAGGAACAAATGCACATATGCTGCCATTTCCTCCTGTAAAATATGTAAAACATGCACACAAAGAGAACAGCTCTGGGGAGGAACCCCTAGGTCACCAAAGATCAGATTTTGAAAACCACTGCTCTGGATTATTGCTTTCTTGCAGAGGGTTCAAATAAGGCTTCATAAGAAATGAAAACTGCTTTTTAATCTGCTTCAACAAATAGCATTTTCCTCGAAATTCATTAAACATAGCACATAGATCTTTGAAATTAATGTGTTTTAATGGGTTTTGGAACAAATAGATCAGAAATAATAACAGATTAAATATGTATTGATGTGAAAGTCTTCTGAAAAGTATTCTAAATGTAGCTGAATTTAAATGCTAGCTATTTATAGATTAATTTATAGTGCACGACTTCGCATATCTTGTTAATTGGTCCTGCTGACAGTCCTGTGCTGTAGGCAGAGGACAGTTGATGCTTGAACATGGTTTCGAACTGAGTGAGTACACTTCGATGCGGATTTTCTTTCACCTCTGCCACCCCTGAAGCAGCAAGACGAACACCTTCTCTTCTTTCTCCTCCTCAGCCTACTCACCATGAAGACGAGTGAAGAGCTTTATCATGATCTATTTCCACTTAATGAATAGTACATATATTTTCTTTTGATTTTCTTAATGACATTTTCTTTCCTCTAGCTTACTTTATTGTAGTAATACCATGTATAAAACATGTAACATACTAAATATATGTTAATCAACTATTTAGGTTATCAGTAAGGCTTCCGGTCAACAGTAGGCTCATAGTAGTTAAGTTTTTGGGAAGCCAGAAGTTATATGCAGATTTTTGACTGTGCAGGGGGGTCAGCACCTCTCACCTGTGGGTTATTCAAGGATCATCTGTATTCATTTGATTTTAAAATTTATTTTATTTTAGATTCAGGGGACACATGTGCATGATTGTTACGTAGGTAGACTGTGTACTGGTGGGAACTGGGTTTCTAGTGTGCTCGTTACCCAGATAGTGAACATTGTACCTGGTAGGTTAGTTTTCAACCCATCCTCCCCTCCAATGCTCCTGCTTTTGGAGTTCCAGTGTCTATTGTTTCCATCTTTGTGTCCATGTGTACCTTCCATTTATAAGTGAGAAAAGTGGCATTTGCTTTCTGTTTCTGAGTTAGTTCACTTTGGATAATAGCCTCTAGCTCCAACCATGTTGCTGAAAAGAACATGATTCCATTAGTTTTTATGGCTGCATTGTATTTCGTGGTGTATATATAGCATATTTAAAGTAAAAAAAAAAAAAACAAAACAAAAAACAACTTGCTCCCACTTTTTATTAAAAAAAAATTTAGCATGTCTTCTTTATCCAGTCAACTGCTGACAGGTTGTTTCCGTAACTTTGCTATTGCAAATAGTGCTGTGATGAACATATGCGTGCAGGTGTACTTTTTATGTAATGATTTATGTTCCTTTGAGTAGATACCCAGTAGTGGGATTGCTGGGTTGAATGGTAATTCTATTTTTAGTTCATTGAAAAACTTTCATACTGTTTTCATAGAGGTTGCACTAATTTACATTCCCACCTACAGTGTATAAGTGTTTCTTTTCTCAGCATCCATGCCAACATCTGCTGTTTGTTGACTTTTTAATAATAATGGCCATTCCGACTGGTGTGGGATGACTTCTCACTGTGGTTTTACTTTTCATTTCTCTGATGATTCACGATGCTAAACATTTTTTCATACGTTTATTGGCAGCTTGTATTTCTTCTTTTGAGAAATGTCTGTTCATGTTGTTGTCTCATTTTTAATGGGCTTGGTTTGGTTTTTTCTTGCTAGACTGTTTGACTTTCTTGTGAATTCTGGATATTAGTCCTTTGTCGGAGGCATAATCTGCAAATATTTTCTTCCATTCTGTAGGTGGTTTACCCTGCTGATTATTTCTTTCGCTGTTCAGAAGCTTTAGTTGAATTGTCCCATTTGCCTATTTTTGTTTTAGTTGCATTTGCTTTGGGTCTCTTCATCACAAATTCTTTGCCTACGCCAATGTCCAGGATAATGTCCCTTAGGTTTTCTTCTGGGATTTCAATAGTTTCAGGTCTTATGTTTAAGTCTTTACTCCATTTCAGTTAATTTTTATAGATGGTGAAATATAGGGGCCCAGTTTCATTCTCTTGCATATGGTTAACCCATTTTCCCAGCACTATTTATTGAATAGGGCGTCCTTTTCCTGTTTATTTTTGGTGACTTTGTGGAAGATAAGTTGCTTGTAGGCATGTAGCTTTATTTCTGGGTCCTCTGTTATGTTCCATTGATCTTTGTGACTGTTTTTGTACCAGTACCATGTTGTTTTAGTTACTAGAGCTTTGTAGTATAATTTGAAGTCAGGTTATGTGATGCCTCTAGATTTGTTCTTTTTGTTTAGGATTGCTTTGGCTATTCCAGGCTCTGTTTTGGTTCCATATGAACTTTGGGATTTTTTTTACTAATTCTGTGAAAAATGACATTGGTAATTTGATAGAGATTGCACTGAATCTGTAGATTGCTTTCGGCAGTATGGTCATTTTAATGATACTGATTCTTCTAATCCAAGAGCATGGGATTTTTTTTATTTCTTCATGTCATCTACAATTTCTTTCATCACTGTTTTGTAGTTCTTCTGGTAGAAATACTTTACCTCCTTGGTTAAACATATTCCTGGTATTTTAGTTTTTTGTGACTATTGTAAATGTAAGTGAGTTCTTGATTTGGTTCTCTTGAATGTTTTTGGTGTATAGTAATGCTACTGACTTCTTTACACTAATTTTGTTCAAGTGTATTTCTAATAATTCCCACTTAACAAATGACTGAACTGAGCTTCAGAGAACTTAATTGATAGCCTGATATCAAAATTAGAGGAAGCATGAGGCTGATGAAGAGTCAGGCGTAACTGGATTCAATTCCTGGTTCTTGTGTGTGACCTTAGAGAACACAACATCCCTGTACCTCAGTTTCCTCTTTTGTAAGTGGGGGTGATAGTAGTGTTAACTCTCTAGAGGTATTGTCAACCTTTAAATTAAATTTTTGTCTTTCTTATATTTGGGCAAGAAGTTACTAAGGCATATGTTCTAAGATAATATGTGTAAAGTGCTGAGCATAAAGGCTAGCACAGAGCGAGAAATTGTATTTATAAAAAAACATAATTAATGAGAGAATTAGAACAGGACCTGAGTCTTTAGGCCCTGGATGACACAATGCCTTCTAAGACATACATAGTTTTAGTAAAAGTAACAAATTAGTTTTAATGAAAAAATTAATTTCGTATAGTATTCAGAAAAATGTTATATGTGGGGGTGAGAACAGAAACCCAAATTTGATTGTCAATATTGTTATTTACTAGTGTTACTAGTTACTATTTACTGTTATTTACTATTTTGGGCAAGTCATTTAACTGTCTGTTGTAGTTATCTAATGCTGTGCAGCAATATCCTGAAAAGTCAGTGGCCTATAACAACCCCATATTGTGTTTCTGGTTTCTGGATCAGGATTTTAGGGCACAAAGGAAAAGGCTTATATCTACTCCAACCAGCTTCAGCTGGTAATGTCTCAAAGACTGGCGACTGGAATCGTTATTTCATTCGTGTCTAGTGGGTGACACAGGGAAGACTCAAACAGCCGAGATCCTTGGGCATGTCTCTATCTCTGCATGGCATGTGGTCTTTCTAATGCGGTATTATAGCTGCAGGGTAGCTGTACTTCCTACATAACAGCAAAGAGTTTCTAAGGCATGTGTCTTTAGAGAAAGAGAGAGAGTGCTAGGCCAAAGCTGTATCACCTTTTCTAACTTATCCTCAGAAGGTATACAGTATTGCTTCTGCTGCCTTATGTTATAGGAAGCAAGCCATTAAAGCCACTTGTATTCAAGGAGAGGAGAATTTGACTCTACCTTTTTATGGAAGGTTTTAAAACCATTGCATTCTTCAAGCCTCACAAGAACCTCTTTATTAATTCATCTCATGGGCAAGTTATTGTAAGCACTTTGGGGTGGAGAGAGCAGCTGTACAAAAAGAGAAAAGACTCGACCTCTGTTCTCAAGAAGATTACAGTCTAGTTGGGGAAGACAGTAGTCTCCTAAGAAAAGATAACTAAGACAATCTTTGAAATCAAAAGTTCCAGAGGATAGAATGTGCTTCTAATGAAGATGATCTGTGCTTTTTTAGTTGTGTGACAATGACCATGCCACTCAGTGTCTCTAGACTTCCTTTACCAGAGCACACAGAGGTGGGACGGAGCCTGTGTGGAGACTAGGGAACCCTCTGCTACCCCTTTGGTGCTCCTTGAAGCGGTGAATCTGGCATGGTATGAACTATGAAAGAGGATGACTTGAATTTACTAATTTCTTAAAGTCAGTCAAGTATGTCACAGGTGCAAGGTGCTTTGCTAAGTGCCGTAGAGAATGAAGAGTTAAAGTAATTCATATGTACTTAATGAACTGCCACATCTACATGCCATTTTATATACATTATGTAGGTAGTATACAGTTGTCCCTTGGTAACCCTTGAATACCCAAATCAATAGGTGCTCAAATCCCTCATATAAAATGGTATAGTATTTGCATATAACCTGTAAACTTCCTCTGGTATACTTTGAGCCGTCTCTACATGATTTATAATACCTAATACAATGTAAATAGTTGTTATACTGTATTGTTTAGGGGATAATGACAAGAAAAAATCGGCATGTGTACAGATGCAATTTCTTTTTTTGAATATTTTCCATTCGTAGTTGGTTGAATCCATGAATGTGAAACCTGAGAATACAGAGAGCTAACTGTATGTATATTCTTACAAATATACAGATAAAAAGTGTTTATTTCTTTGCTATATATATTATATAAAACAAACAGAAAAGTTAACATGAATTCTATGTACATATAAAATATAAAACATTCACAAATCTAAGATATATGTACATATATATGATTTTTGTATAAATTCAACAATTATATGTCAAATAACAATCTGCAGTGACTGACGTCCTTTGGAGTAATGGACACGTACTCTCTGCAGAGGCGGCATCTTCAGTTCTAGTTGCTTCTGTCATCACCCAGTTTGGGCAAACTGCTTGTCCTCACTAACCCTAAATAGCCACATACGTAGAATAACCGTCTTGAACTATGTACTTTACAAGGTTCCTTCAAACTCTTAAAAAAGCATCGATTTACTGACTTTACGTTTTTGTTTGTAAGTATTTGTGACTCAACTGTTCTGATTTCTTTCTCAGACATTTATTGTCTAAGGTGTAAATGTTTGAACACATTATGATCTTTAGATGAAATGTTCTATTGAAAACCCTTCTGTAAGAGCAACTCTGTAGTGCACTCAGATTTTGATTATGAAGTGTATCATACATACACCTACAAAATAACTGTGGTTTGCCCTATGTGTTCCTGGACATTATCAAAGTGTTTCATTGGTTAGAATTCTGATTTTGTCTATATCCTGGGCTCCTCTGTTCCTGCCCTTTTAAGGTCCTTCTCTGGCCAGTCACAGCACTTCTGGGCCCCAACCCAAAACCTCCTTGATGGGTAAACAGTATATTCCCATATAAGAGGGATGAGACTACATCTTGGTAGGCAGCACTCCCAGAACAACTGTCTACTAGGGTCAGGCAATCTGCACTTTAGGAAAATTACTGAATTACACTCAGTTATAGAATGCCCCATTCCTTGCATCCTGGCCAAGGAGTCTGCCCAGATTTTTGAGGAGGAGGGTAAAGTCCAACGTGTATGCTCTGCTTTCCCTAATCCTCAAACAGTTTTGTATGATGAGTTCCATGGGGTACAAAAGGGTTAAGTGACTTGCCTGAGGTCAAAAATTTAGTAAGGGTGCAGTGGCAAGAAGCAAAGGTTGAGCTGGGCCTGGGCCCCACAGCGTCTCTGCGGAGGTGCCTGCCCCGGGCTAGCAGCACTGGCAGCGCCCAGGAGTGTTTGGCAGGCAGTTTGGTGGGGCTGGGAGGGTGTGTTCTGGTGCTGAGGTTGCAATGCCCTTGGGAACCTGCAGCTCCTGGCAGGGGAAACCCAGGAGCTGTCAGGCCTAAGGACAGCGTGCACCCTGCGCTTTCGTTCAGGAGCGTCTGAGAGTCAGCACTGCTCCTTTGTTATCCCTGTGCCTGAGGGACCATGGCATGAAACAGCAAGAAGGAAACCACCATCCCGGGCTGAGAGAGACCATGTGGATGAAAGGGAAAAATGGTACATTTCAGTACTTTTAAGGGTATGTGTTTCTTGCTTTCTGAACAAGGGGGATGACGTTTTCATTTTGCACTGGACTCTGCAAATGATGTAGCCGGTCCTGTGATGATGTATGAAACGTCTTACCCACTTGTAAATTCCAGCCTCGTAGTCAGCTCAGCGTGCTCTCCTCCCTCTTCTGTAAGCTCCTCCGGCGTCAGGAGAAAGACGGAGAAAGGCAAGATCACCTTAGTGGGCGTGGTGTGGAGGTATGGGGTGGGACTTGGCTCCCCATCAGACTGAAACGGGGATTCTCCATAAGACATGCCCCCGTCAAGTACCATGCCAGTTTACCATTGCCATGAAAACACCCAGAAGTTATCACCCCTTTCCATGGCAGTGACCTGAAAGTTACCTTTTTTCTAAAAGTTTCTAAACTACCCAGTTACCCCTTAATTTGCATGGAATTAAAAGTGCTTATAAAAATGACTGCATTGGCCGGGCGCGGTGGCTCACGCCTGTCATCCCAGCACTTTGGGAGGCCGAGGCGGGAGAGTCACGAGGCCAAGAGATCGAGACCATCCAGGTCAACATGGTGAAACCTCGTCTCTACTAAAAATACAAAAATTAGCTGGGCGTGGTGGCACGTGCCTGTAGTCCCAGCTACTCGGGAGGCTGAGGCAGGAGAATCGCTGGAACCCAGGAGGCCGAGGTTGCGGTGAGCCGAGATCGCGCCACTGCACTCCAGCCTGGCGACAGTGAGACTCCCTTTCAACAGCCACAAAAGACTTCCCCGGACCTGCTACTCTGCCTAGACGGTAGCTCCGCTCTGCTGCAGCAGTCACAAAGCTGTAACACTGTTGCTTCAGTAAAACCGTTTTCTTCTACCACAGGCTAGCTCTTGAATTCCTTCCTGGGTGAAGCCAAGAACTTTCCTGGGCTCGGCCCCGATTCTGGGCTCCAGTGCTCTGCGCCCGTGGGATGCCCCAGGGCTGTGATGGTGGGGATGTTGTTGCTTTCTGTTGTTCATTGAGATTGCTCTAGCTCCTTGACTACAGGCCTCTAGCTGGTGGTTCAGGCAGGATTCATCTGAAGCAGGCAGGAACGCTTTGCTTGACCAGGGCTCCATCCCATCCTCTGTGGCCCCAGCTCTGGAGAGTGACGGCACAGACAAGTACTATCTTGTGTACCTCCAGGGGGGACTCGGTTCCTCTCTGCCACGCCGATTTTCTTCTATTCACCAGCAGCACTAGGGCAGACCGGCCGTTCTGGTGGCTCAGAGGGTATCCAAATGGGCAACAAAGTACCGTTATCACTGTCTGTCAGTTACCCAAGGACTTCAAAAGCAAGTTTTCTTGAACTAAGCTCACAATTTTCTAGACAAACCATTAATAAAAAGTTGTTAACGAAGGAAGACAGCCTCTCCTTATAAACACTGCCTTCCTCCTCCGCCCAAGCACCCCTGTTTGCAGGCATAGAGTTCCCTCTTGCATCTCTCGAGGCTAAAGGCTGTCAAAGCAGGTCACCCTCTCTTGTACCTGAGGTCAGAGCAAGGAGTCTACCTGCAAAAACCGAGCCCACTTTGAGCTTGAATTGTGTATCTCTGCTTTAGCAAAACACCAAACCCTTGTCAATCCCTGCAATCATTTGGTAATCTCCTAGGCTAGCAAAACATCCTAATAAGCAGTGCCTCACAAAGTCCTGTATCATTTAGCAAGCTCCATGCAGCGAGTGTACATGTCAACATGATTAATAAATATGTACTGAGTATGTGTCATGTGCATGATATTTAGGGAGATTCTGGGTAAGGCATAGTCCTTATCCCTGAGTACATTTAAAGGCGTTAAAGAGAAAAGGCGTGAACATACAGATAACAGGAACACTGCATAGTATAAGCGAGGTGCTAAAAGAATAGCGTAGGCAGCAAGAGCTGTATGAAGTTGGAGAGAGGAGAATTCTTGTGGCAGGGACTCTTTTTGATGACATACGGATGGAGAACATGAGCACAGTGGTGTCTTGAAGGGTGAGTACCATTAGATAGGCTGTAAGAAGGACGAAGTGCTTTTTAGGTAGGGGAAATTATTAAACAAGAGTGGAGTTCAGGTTGTCTGTTGTGTTTCAGAAATACTCCATGATCCCCAGAATCTTTGTCCACCTTCTCCTTTAGGAGTTCTCAGTCCCTTCCCAGGGCTGGTCTTGCCCCCGGAGCCATCCTGCTGTAGAAGATCGGCAGGACACAGGGCTCAGAGCTTTTCATTCTAGATGGCGACCGTGGTAGTGGGGCTGTGCTGGGCCCTCTGGGCTGGCCTTTGGCATTGCAAGGCCTGGACAGGAGGACAATTTGTCGTCGCCATCTAGCAGTGAACTGGTGAGCCACCCACAGACACACATATGCTCAAAGACAGACATTCGTTCTCAGATACAGGACAATACAGATACTTGTTCAGGAAATAAAATCACTTCCTCAAGCCAAAAATACCTGTTTTAGTTTGGGCTCCCTAGAAATGGGTCCCACACCAGGGACTGGGGTGCCTGTGATGACTGAGGATAAGCTCTCAGAGGCTGAAAGAGTAGGGCGGGGAGGGACGAAGCCAGGCGAGGACATGAGTTCAGGTGAAATCTATCCTTGGCCTGATCCAAGAGACGGGGTGGGGTGAGGGGACTGGGCTCTGGAGCATAAAATCACACTTCAGAGGGTGTCCTCCTATAGGCATGGTGGCTGCACTTTTATAGCCAGTGACAGTCATGGGTTGTGGCCTCTGGTAGAAGGACGGCAGAGAGTGAGGTCCTATTCTCGGCCCTACTGGACAGAGGCTTGGAGCAGGGGAGCAGGTGTGAGCTGCTGGCAGCCAATACTCCTAGCAGCTGGGGAACAGGTACATACGCTCAGCAGGGTAGATCCGAGGGCTAGGCTGGCACTCCAGGCAGCCAGCGCAGTGTCAGCACGGGGACTTATACACCAAGCAGCTTGTTAAATCAAGGTTAGCCTGAAGCTGTCTCCTTCTGTTTTAAGTTCAGCCTGAAGGTTTTTCCGTACATTGTGACTATAAGAAGTGGGGGTGTAAACTGACCATGGCCCACACCTATGCCAATCACTGAGTTCTGGCCAATCAATGTACCCAACGGTTCGGCCCGTGTTCAAATAAGGCAAACGCTGAGCCGTAAGCAATTCCGCTGTCTCCGTACCTCACCTCCGCGTTCTGTGCCTCACTTTCCTTTCGCTGTCCATACATTTTCTTTCAGCACACGGCTGCACCATAGTCTCTCAGAATGTGCTGTGATTCTGGGAGCTGCCCGATTCACAAATTGTTCATTGCTCATGAAACTCTTTTAAATTTAATTCGGCTGACGTGTTTATTTTAACAAGTTCAAGGTCACTCTCCATCCGCCTCCATTTCCTTGGGCCACTTCCACAAAATACCAGGGCCCCTCACAAGGCTTTCTACTGGTAGCTACTCAAAGAAGCCAAAGCTGGCTCATACCTGTAATCCCAGCACTCTGGGAGGCCCAGGCAGGTGGGTCACATGAGTTTGGGAGTTCAAGACCAGCACGGGCAATGATCTCTACAAAAAATAAAAAATCAGCAGGTCCTAGCAGCTTGTGTCTGTAGTCTCAGCTACTTAGGTGGCTGAGGTACGTGGATCATCTAAGCCACAGAGATGGAGGTTGCATTTACCGAGAGCACACTCCAGCCTGGGTGACAGAGACAGACACAGTCTCAAAAAAAAAAAAGTTTCCATTTTCTGTAAATGGAAACAAGGCAATTCACAGCTCTTCAGCACAAACAGTCCCAGGGATCAGGAACTGGGACCACGTGTGTGCAGATTTCCTCTTTTCCAGTTATACAAGGAAGTAACATTGACCCTGAAGTTGCAAGATCTGTGATTTATAGTATTTCAAAAATGAATTCATTTATAGCATCAGACCAGCATACTTCCTCATCAAATAGAAAAATATACCAGAGACAAATCTATTTTAGACTCCAGATTCTCTTACTGTAATTGAACCATGAAGCTTTTAACATGAATTGTAAAAAGAAACAATGATACAGTTTTAAATTCATATGAAATCTGATGAGGACGAAGGAAATGGTGGCTTTGGGGAAGAAGGTGGAAGTGAAGGTGAGGGAGGTTGACAGGAATGAATTGTTCCAGATCAGAGAAAAAAATAGTATCATGTCTTAACAAATTAAAATACTTTGCTCAAAACTGACTCGCTATTTCCAATGTAATCAATTGTTAGAATTGTATACATGCAGACATACAAAATGGGATCACATGGTGCAAGCAGTTCTGTAACCTTTTTTAAAATACTAATGAATATGTTCAGCTATTATAAACATTCTTTCTAAAATAGGTCTTTAGATGGATAGCCTTCCATTTCATGAATGTGTCATAATGTATTTAATTCATCATCTATTGAACATTTCATTTATTTGCAGGGCAGTGACATTTTCATTTGAATTATGCACAGTACCAAACAAAGTACCCTGAATAAGTAGACTGGATTCATGTTGTTTGGTTACAGGATTGTCATTGCCATTGAATAAAATTTGCAAAAGTATGTTTACATTTCAGAAGAACAAAATTTAGTAAGTGGTTGCGTTCTTGATGAAACGCCTCATGTGACGGAGACCAGTGCTATTTAAAAGCACAATTTTACTTTAGAATCATCCAACAGACATGTGCTTCCACAAGCAGAATTTTCCATTCCATGGCTTTTGAGGCTAAGGAAATTGGTATAATCCTTATTTCCACAGTTAAATTAATGCCACAGTAAAGTCATTATGCTAAGCGCTGAGTGACTCCCAGAAAATGATTTTTAACTAGAGAAAACACAGGAGTGACATTTAATCACTGGCTTTCTTCGTAAATCATTCATTACTAAGAAAATGTGAGAAGTATCACTTGATCTGAAAGTCAATACAAGCCGCAACTTTGCTCAGGCCCTTAGATGTTCTAGAGACTGAGCTGCGCCCCAGCTCTGATGTTCCAGTGGTAAGTCTTGCAAGTTCTCGTTTGTAAATAGAGTAGGGTGCCACTGTATGATCCCTATGGCTCCTTCTGTCCCAAGAACAGAAATTCTAATTACAGAAGGATGCAGAAATTCACACGGAGACAGGCCAAGGGCCAAGGGTATTGTTGAGCTCTTCAGAAAAAACACACCCATAGTTAATTTAAAACATAATATCAAAAGACTGATCCCAAACTCAGCTAAACCACTAACTAGCTTCCTTAGAGTTCGATTTTGTGTGTCAGTTTCTGCATTTATAAAGTGAGGGATTAAACTAGAACAGATGGGGACTCATAGATTTTTAGTACTGGAAGATACTTCGTTGACTTTCTTTTCCAAATAGGAAACTTCATGCTACACAGATTAAGTGATTTGGCTGGAGTTGAACAGAGGAAAGGCCAGAGCTTAAGTTTATGCCCAGATCATTTAATATCCATGCCCAGCATTCTTTCTCCTGACCACCAAACTCTATAGCTATTTTGCTCTGAAATTTGTGAATTTAAGATGAGCCAAATGAGGGTTTATACCTCATGTGTTCATAGAACATTACGACTAGATACCTATAAATTTGTCCTGTTTTTTAGGTTGCTCAAAATTGGCAATTAGCCAGATCTGAGTGCTCTTTAAATAGGAGAACATTGTTTTGCTCTTTTTCCTTTGAGAACAAATTTAAACCATAGTTTATCTTTCTTGAGTCCATATCTGCCTGCTTTCAGACTCAATCCTGTGGCTAAAAGTGGGGCCAAAAATAGTAACAGAAAAATATATACAAACAAATGGTAACACAGCAAATGACGGTAGAGCAGTCTGTGCTGTTTATTAGATTCCAATCTTAAAATAGGAGCAGGGATAATCTGTGGACACAGTCTTATTTTGGAATAAAATACATTATTTCAAACATCAGCTGTCCTTGGGACTCATGTTAACCATCTTTGCAAGAAGTTACTTTGTAGATGTCACAGTGGATGAACAGATTTGCCTGTGACTGTGGGCCATGTAGGGAAAACTGTGGCTCCTTCTCCGGGAGTGGAAGTCCTCAGGCAAGTCTTAGCTTACAGACAGTGGTAGAGGCTTCTTCAGAGGCAGAAGAGTGGGTGGTGCAGGAGGGTTCTCTGATCCCAGTCATCTTCTCTGATGTAGATGTTGTTGGGTGGATTAGGTGTTACTAGCAGCTAGAATCAACAGTACAAGGGGGTGGGGACCTGAGAAGTAGGCAGCGGGCTGAGAGCTGCAAGCCGTTTGGCTGCAGAATTCACAAGGATGGGTTCCGCCCAGCGCCAGTGGGTGGAGCTTTCTCTTCTGCCTGTTACTTTGTCATGCACGTGGGAATTTATTTCTTGTTTTTGTTTTTTCTTTTTTGGAATATATATTTACATTTTAAAATATTTTTAGTTGTGTGTATTTATGGGGTACGGTTGAATGTTTTGATCTATGTATGCATTATAGAAAGATTTGATCCAGCTAATTAATGTATACATTACCTCACCAGCATCATTTTGTGTGTGTGTGTGGTGAGAATGTTAAAAATCGATTCTTTCAGCAATTTTGAAATATGTACCATTATTACCCGTGATTATTTCTAATAGAGTTCTGAGCAAGTTTATTTGAGAAATAAGAAAGTGGGATTATCCCATTCCCTATTTACTGATTAAGCTTGGCGTGAATTTTCCTCCAACCCACTCAAGGGCACAAAAGTTTAGTTAAACAGACCATTACTCTATCTGCTAGAAAATTCCTAGAGATATTGATTGTTCCTCAGTTTCTTGTAAACAATGATGCTATGTCAACATGTCATAGAGAAGAAGTCAGTAAACTTCTCTGTAAAGGGCCACATAGTATTCTCAACTTATCTGGCCATATAATGTTGAAATTACACAACTCTGCCATTGTAGGGTGAAAGTAACCATAGACCATATGTCAGTATATGAGTGTGGATGCATTTCAATATCATTTTATTTACAAAAAGAGGGAGGAGGACACATTTGTAGTTTGCAGCCCCTCCCAGAAAGCAGACCTATTTCATATCTGTTTTAAATGTAGGTGGTGCCATTTTCTTGCAGTTACAGAGACAGAAATCTTGGGATAACCTTCTATCCTCTTTTCTCCTTTATTTTCCACATTTAATCAATAATCAGTACTGTGGATTTCACCTTCTCAAGGTCTTTCTGTCTGCTCAGTGGGGCCTTTCTGGGCCAAGCTATCTGAAACAGGCTCCACTCACTCGCTCACTCTTCGTCTCACCATGCTGTGTGTCTCCTTAAAGGCTCAGGTTATGACCTGAAGTTACCACATTTATTTGTTCAGTTGTTTATTATTTGTCTCCCATAATGAAATAATTGCTTGAGGGCAAGGACTCTGCCTGTCTTCTTCACTGCTGTAGAATGTTGCTTGGCACGAGACACAAGGCAGGCACTCGGTTAATACTTACTGAAAGAGAAGGGACCCCAAAGGAGTCCTCCTTCTTCTGAATTCCCATATTCTACAATACACTCTTCACATAAACTCTACAGTTATTACTTCAAGTAAGGCCCAGTGGGGAAAAGATGGAACATTAAAAATAGGATAAATCAAAGAGCGTTTAGTAAAGGGGCCATTTATACAGTGTGTGCAGGTGAGCAAAAGGAAAGGAATACAGTGGGGCTGTTACTCATCCTTAGGCATGAAGCGGAAAGTGAGTTGTCAAAAGAACCTGAAAATAGAGGGTCTTGGGGAGAGACGCTCTGTTATAGGAACTGTGACCCCTGAATGTGGGATGCAGCTAGCCAGAGGGAACTTCCAGGTAGGAGTAGGGAAGTAAATGCCATCACCTCATTCTCATCCCTCCCTCGGCCCTCCTGCTGGGACCCTACAGGAACTCAAGCAGATCAGGAGGCAAAGGAGAATAGCCTCCGGGGATCCAGAGGGGTAAACCAGACATCTGGCTCCATCACTCCTGGCCCCTCAGCATCTGATTTTGTTTGCAGGAAAAGTCTGTGTCTCTATCACAGGGGACACATGAAATGCCATCAGCTACTGAATCATAATAGGGTAACATCAGTTGAGTCACAGCTGTGGCTGAAGTAGAAACGTCAGTGATCACTGAGTTCTCCACGTAAGGAAGCAGAGGGGAAAAGGAAAACAGCAGAAACAGTAGTGGAAACCATCCCCATCGCTGTAGCTGGACACAGAACATGATTTAGTAATCAGATTCCTTTTGCTACCATACATCCTGTCTCTACGTTCTCCCTTCCTTTCGTCAGCACTATGGTTGGACAGGGATTCTCTCCTGGTAGGATAATCGAAACTTTCATTCCTCTAAGATCCTAAAATAAATAAGCAAAGCGATTAGAGAATCTTCTTTTGAGTGTCTATTTCCTATGGCCAATTTTGGTACTATTAATAAATGTAGCGGGAAATGTATGGCAACTCAAATGAAGATAATTCAGGCAGAGAGTCCTTTTATTAAAGGACTATGCACAAAGGTATCGTACAGGATGTAAGGAAGTCTTAAGCTATAATTTTGGAGTTCCCCAAAATTAGTTAGTAAACAGGGAAACTCCTTGGCCTGAAAGAAAAAGACTCATCACTATAATCTGGAATGAGAGGGCCCGTGAAGAACACAACTTCAGAACTGTTTTCTTGGTTAGGGAGAAAGAACTGTCTTGAAGTGACCCTGCCAGGCAGGATATAGGGGAAGTGCCCTCACCTCACTCTCCTTTCTCCGACACTGCTGGGGCTCCCGGGTCAAAACCACACAGAAGCCAGAGAACAAAAAAGCTGTTGATGGGCTGCAGGTTCTTGGGGCAGGAAACCAGTTAGACAAGGGTGAGAGAGGATCTCGAAGGGAAAACAAAGATCTCTGGCACCTTTACATAGCATTCCTAAAACACACACACAAAAAGTCAAATGATTCCTAAGACAAAACGAAATTCCACCTTTGATGGCTTTCCATTGATACAGGGCAGGCGAGCCCCCAGACTGGGACTTCATCTGGGAGGGGCTTGGCTTCACCCAGGAAAGGATTCAAGGGCAAACTGGTGATGTTAACAGCCACCTTTACTGAAGTGGCTGGCAGTGTGCAGCCGCCGCAGAACTACCGCTCCTTGTGAACTGCCTGTCCCATAAGCAGTGTGCAGCTCAGGAGCAGTTCTGCAGTCATATTTATGTCTACCTTTAATTACATGCTTAGGGGTAGATTATACAGACATTTTTAGAAACAGGGTGAAAACATCCAGGTCATTGTCATGGAAAGGGGTGGTAATTTCAGGTGTTGCCGTGGCAATGGTAAACTGACATGGCAGGAGTGGGCGTGTCTTATGGGGAGGTACTTTCACCTCTTCCCTGTTTCAGTCTTCAATGCAGTCCAGAGTTCGAGCTCCAGCTTCTGCCTCACCATCATCTATGGAATAAAATCCCATCTGCTTGATACGCTGTCCAGTCCTCCAACAATCTCTCCTTATCACAACTTCCCCACTTTGACTTTTATAACTTACCCAATTCATGCTGTTATTTGGGCTTAATACTACCTTTTTATTCTCCTTTATAACTCATACCAGAAAGCAATTCTTCCTCATTTGTTCTTTTTTTATTTTTGAGGTGGAGTTTTGTACTTGCTGCCCAGGCTGGAGTACAATGGTGCTATCTTGGCTCACCACAACCTCCGCCTCCCAGGTTCGAGTGATTCTCCTGCCTCAGCCTGAGTAGCTGGGATTACAGGCATGTGCCAACATGCCCGGCTAATTTTGTATTTTTAGAAGCGATGGGGTTTCTCCATGTTGATCAGGCTGGTCTCAAACTCCAGACCTCAGGTGACAGCCCACCTTGGCCTCCCGAAGTGCTGGGATTGCAGGCGTGAGCCACCGCGCCTGGCCCTCATCTGTTCGTAAACTCACTTTAAAATTACGTCCTTATGTCCAAGGTACATTCAAATGAAGTTACTTCTTCTCTTCTCCCTTTGGACTTATTCCAGATGTAGTATACTTGTCATGAATGTAGCTCTTACTGAATTCAGGAATTGCATTAAATGTTTTGATTATACTATTTAATTGTCATAGGAATCCAGCAATATGGTTATTTTTATACATCATTGCAAATAAAGAATCTGAGTCTAAGAGTGATCTGGCTGTAACCACCTCACCCCACTGATGAATCTGAGCATAGCTGATGATGGAATGGCCTGAGTGGTGAGCTTCCTCACGTGATGTGATGTGAGGCACAGAGAACCTCCTATGAAGGGTTCTTGCCAGCATAGCCTGGATCTAGTCAAGTCTTTAGATCCAACAACCAGGTTTCAGGGAATATGGACAATAGAAGATCACGCTAAAATACAACTTGAAGAAGAAAAAAATCAGACCCAAATGTGAAACGGGACCTCCTATCAGAAAATTGTTCTAATTTCTGCAAAAGTCAATTTGACGGGAAAAAAAGAGATGGAGAACCATTCTAGATTAAGACATATAGCAGTTATGACCACCAACTCCAGTGTGTAGGGGTCGTTGGGACCCTGGTTTGCCCAAAGTCATAAAGCATGTATCAGCAGAGCTGTGATTCAAGCTTACCGAGGCCTGCCCACGGGTGTAGAGACGTTGTCCACGCCCTGCGCATATCCTCTAGGCATTCACTCTTCTCACAGTGGCCTTTCTGTTTCAAAGGCTTCTGACTTCAAGCCCCTGAGACTCCCTGCCTGGGCCGTTCGCTTGGCCCATGCCTGGGCAGTCCAGGAAAGACGGGAGCTCTGGCCTTGAGAGTAGACCTCAGCCAATAAAGGAAGAAGTTGGAGTGGAAATATCTCACTTCTCTTTTGTGTGGATAGTTCTCATAACTGCTCTCCACAATTTCCCAAATGTCCAGGATTGATTCCCAGTTACAGAATTGGCGTTTTCGTTAACACACCTTGTATGGGGGTCCTCGCTCTGTCTTACTTCTTCAGCTCATCTGGAAGTGCTTCCTGGAATTGTGCTATAGCTGGCCTAGGGTTAGAACCTGAGCAACGCCATTTTATAAAAGACAAAGCTATGTTTTAAAATAAGTTGCAACAGCCGCCCCACTCTCCTCACAATAACTGCTGGCATTTGGCTTCTGTACATAAAACTGCTAGTTTGCTCTGCAAACTAGCTAAAGCTATCTACCTTTCTTATCAGTAACAGCCAGAATTGTCAGCCTTTGTAACTAGAATAGCAGCCCAAGCTAATTCCATCCTGGCCCCTGTGCTTTGTAATAAGTAACTAAGATCTGTTATT